>JACXGK010002792.1:22004-51322 GCA_016801125.1 Novumbra hubbsi
TAGCCTGTAGTCCGGCTCCTGTTAGCCTGTAGTCCGGCTCCTGCTAGCCTGTAGTCCGGCTCCTGCTAGCCTGTAGTCCGGCTCCTGCTAGCCTGTAGTCCGGCTCCTGCTAGCCTGTAGTCCGGCTCCTGCTAGCCTGTAGTCCGGCTCCTGCTAGCCTGTAGTCCGGCTCCTGCTACCCTGTAGTCCGGCTCCTGCTAGCCTGTAGTCCGGCTCCTGCTAGCCTGTAGTCCGGCTCCTGCTAGCCTGTAGTTTGGCTCCTGCTAGCCAGTAGTCCGGCCCCTGCTAGCCTGTGGTCCGGTCATATTAGACTGGGAAGACAAAGACAATATGTTTGTGTCCCACAGGAGGTCTGTCTGACCAGGGCTATGGCTCTAAAGACGAGTTACACCAGGACCTAGTGGATTTGGCTCCGTTGGCAGCCTCTCTGATCGATGTGGATCAGGGCAACCACACCAGAGCACAGCACAATGGTAACCCACACAATGGTAACCCACAACGGGCCCCTCCAGACGACAATGAACGCAGTCTCATAGGAGATCTGTCGAAACAGTTCAGCACGTCTTTTCTTTCGGGCTTGGCCGAGCGCATTAACCAGACATTTTAACCGGTTGCGTGGTCGTGTCTTCTCAGGGGAGGAGGCATCTGGCGGTGCGCTGACTGTTTCGCAGCCGACTAGCCCTGTGGAAACCCTAAGAAATGTCCCAAGTATCGTCAAACTGTCCACCGGAGGGAGCTTTGATGCCGCCTTGACAGAGGGGGACAACGGTAAGTTAGCAGGCCCACACATTTGGAACGTTACTCTCTCGCGAGAACGGGACCGAATGTAGCTTTCGTGGTGACTTTTGCGACCTTTGACGGCATGTGGATGTTGTCTACCGACAGACCCTGCGAAGTCGTTCTCCCTGTGTAGCCAAAGTGAGGGCGTGACTCTGCCGGGGCGGGGGGATTCCGTGGCCCAGGGTGGCTCCAGAGAGGCGGGGCCAGTGGTGCAGGGGCAGGTACAACGCCAAAAGAGCTTTTCGGAGCGCAGCTGCAGCTTCAGCGCCGAGAGCCGCGCAGGCATGCTAATGGAGAAGCACGGTGTGGACCACATCGCCAGCCGCATGGGCGCAGACGCCAGGATCTTGGCGGGGGCACTCTCCGGGGGCGGTTCCACTCCGCCCCACGCCAAGCCACTGACCGGCGCGTCCAAATCCCTTTTCAAGGACCTGGAGTTGGAATCCAATGATGGCGGTCCGATGCTGGGGACGGTGTCTGAGGATGAGGGGCCGGTTATGGCCCCTCTGCAGGGGCTCGGGACGGAGATGGTGGGCGGGGGCGTGGTGGAGGCGAGAGGGCAGGATGAACTGGGGCTGAAGATGGAGGAGGCGGGTAATTCAGAGGGAAGGTGCACCAGCCTGGAGAAGAAAGAGGTGGAGGTGGGTGCCGACCCCCTCTCCCTGCTGGTCTCCGAGCACGAGGAGTTGGCCTCCGTCAACAGCCAGGAGTTGCCCCAGGCCGTGCCGGCGGTGGTGTCCCGAAAGCTGGCCGACGAGATCGAGATGTACATGAGCCTGCGGAGCTCGCTGGGCCCCAAGGCCTCCAGCATTGAGCTCCACCAGGGGGACTTCTCTCCCGACCCCGCCCCGCCCAAGCAGCCCATGGAGCGGAGGTCCAGCCTCCCCGTGCCCCCGGTCAAGCACCCAGGGGGATCGAGGGGGAACACGACGCCCAAGCGCAGCCCCGCCGCCGTGACCCGCTCCAAAACCTTCACCGCGAAGGCCACCGGGGGCGCCGTCTCTTCGGGCGCCCTCGTGGCCGGCCCCAGGACGTCATCCCTGACGGCGCTGGTAAGGTCGTCGCCTAGCGCCTCGCTGGGCTCGGTCATTAACTCCATCTCCGGCATGAAGATGGACACCCTGCTCTCGGGGCCCAAGATGGACGTGTTGAAGTCGGGCATGAAGCAGGCGGGGAACCTGGCCAGCAAGGTGTGGGATGCCGTGGCCTCCGCCTACTCCTACTCCGACGACGAGGTGAGTGCCCAGGCACCGCTGGTCATCCATTGACTAACAGCAACGGCAAGGCCGGATCGTGTAGATCTCACGTTGCGGAACACTGGTGAATCATTTGGAATTGTAAAATTATAACCCAGTTTCATATTTGGTACAAGATGTCGTACCACTTCCAACACGAGCACGCTTCTTGTGTCCAGGATGAGCAGTCGTCCGGCTTCCGGGACCGGGACAGTTTCCCTGCTGGCCTGGATGAGTCCCTTCTGGCAGCTGGGTGTGAAGGGGACAGTCCCGCCCACAGAGGGCCCTCCCAGGGCTTGGCGTTGAACGGCCTGACCCAGAGCAACACCAGCCTGGGCAGCAGCAGTGGCAGCAGTGACACGGGAAGAGGACCCCACAGCGCACGTGAGAATACACACTGGACCCACACACACACACACACACACACAGACACCCATCTTTTACAGATACAGACGTACTCTAACAAACTTTATGCACTGGAAGACAAACCGTGTGACCTGTCTGTCTAGTGCCAGGGAGGCCGGGGCGAGGTCCAGACTCCGAGAGGTCGGACCAAGGCTCCCACCACGCCAGCTCCTCCAGCATCTACCAGAACTGTGCCCTGGAGGTGAGCCCATCACGCATGCGGTCCCACGGGTCCGTTGAGTTGGTACCGTTTTGAGAGTACCCGGAGTGCCGAGCCGAGGATTAAATCAAACAGCTGTTTGTTACGACGGCTGTCAGTCAACACCGGCTACATGACTTCACCCTTTAGATGACAAGCAAACGGTGTTGCCAGATTATGCAGGGCCAGCGCTGTTTAAATGGAACTGACAAACGCACTACTTTACAATGCTCTGGATTTGACGCTAGACTGATGTCAGGCATGTCTGTTAAGGTCTGTTAAGGTAACGTGTGCTGTCTGCTCAGGTGCTGATGTCCAGCTGTTCTCAGTGTCGGTCCTGTGAGTGTCTGGTGTACGACGAGGAGATCATGACGGGCTGGACGGCGGACGACTCCAACCTCAACACCACCTGTCCCTACTGCCGCACCGCCTTTCTGCCCCTGCTCCACGTGGAGTTCCACGACCTCCGCCCCACCACAGGGTTGGAATACACTCTATTCCCCTTTTAACAAACCACAGTACATTCTATTCCCCTATCAACAAACCGGAATACACTCTATTCCCCTTTTAACAAACCACAGTACATTCTATTCCCCTATCAACAAACCGGAATACACTCTATTCCCCTTGCAACAAACCGGGAAATACAATTCAAGCTGATTGGGCTAGTGTAGGCCACACCACGCTGTTCTCCCAGACACCCTCAGACCCTAGTTGTTGTGTGCTGCACCCACAGCTGCTTCAACCAACCAGGGGCTCTGTGATTTGATGGCACGCCGTTGTCCAATCGATGAACCCAGCCGGCTGACCGTGTGACCCTGCTTTGATTCCACCAGGTTCTATCTGAAGCCCGGCGAGTCGGGGGACAGCATCCACAGCGCCTGCCACCAGTCGACAGCCTCGGGGTCCACCGAGCACAAAGTGGGACGTGCAGCCGACGCCCCGCCCCTGGTCCTCATTCATTTCCCAGAATCCTCCCCCAAAGACCCAGACGAGGTCCCGGCCAGCCAAACCGGCACACACAAGAGGTCTGCTCATAAACACGAACATCTCACCGTTACGCCTTTTATCTCAGCTAATCAAACGGCTTCTGTCTACTGTGCAGCTACATTACCTTTCGTGTAAGAATGTCTGTTAAGTTACTAAAATGGAAATTCCACTTGAAGTGTCCGTTTTTCGGACTGGTGGGTACGGTTGGACAACAACTCAACCCAGTGATAGCGAGCCAGTTTCACTCCACGAGGTAGCCGTTAGCTGAATCTGTGTTAGCCCGGATTGTTCCGTCCTAGCATCGGGTGGGATGCCAGGACGAGGGAAGAGTGAAACGGGAGCTGCCAGGCTTTTTTTTCTGTCGACTGAACCGTGCACCCAAAACACAACATGCTAAAAACTTGACCCGGTCCCCCTCCCCGTCTGTTCCCTCTCACCGCCTGTGTTGTCAGTTCGGTAACGGAGCCAGTTCAGACGGACCCCTTGGGTCTGCTGGAGCTCCAGGCCGGCAAGCGGGGGTCGTCCCTGACGCGCAGTAACAGCGTGGGAGGGCCTTTCCAGAGCCTAGAGTCCACCCAGAGACCGCCCGGACATGGCGTGTCCACGACCAGTCTGCCCTGCAGCCTAACCGAGGTGGTGAGTGTCCTCCTAACGTCCCGACAATGTCCTCAATGCATATAGCTATATACCATGGCTGGCCAGTGTGTTCCTATGCTACCGAGAAGGCCGATCAATCTCCACCAAGTGCCGTCAAAGCTATTTCGTCCGGATCGTAGAATACAAAGTAGTACACGGAGAGCGGACCGTGTCTGGTGAACACGTTGGTACCGGTGCAGAAGACGACAGACGCTCCATGGTGGGCGGAAGGTCATGGGGGGTTATGTACCTGACCACAGCGCTGTGCTCCCGTGTTCTTCTCAGGACGGCCAGGGCCAGAAACGGCCCAACCCGGTGCCAGTGTCTGTGCCGTACCTCAGCCCGCTGGTCCTCCGCAAAGAACTGGAGACCCTGCTGGAGAACGAGGGAGACCAGGTAACTGACAGTCGGACAAACGCTTCTAAGGACGTTTCTATAGAAACGGGCCACAAACAATGTGCCGTGCGGAGGCTCGCTGGGGGCGTGTTTCAGTTGTTCTGGTTCTCCGTCAGGTCATCTACACTCACAAGTTCCTCAGCCAGCACCCCATCATCTTCTGGAACCTGGTGTTCTACTTCCGTCGTCTGGACCTGCCTAGCGACCTGCCAGGCCTCATCCTGACCTCGGGACACTGCAACAACGGAGTACAGGTACCGCGCTAACACAAAGCCACCACGGCTATTAGCAGGCCTACAGGACATGTGTGTCAGCGTTAAGGCGTGAGGGTGTGTGGACAACATACCATGGCGGAGAGCTATTCTTAGACACGGCGCGTCGGCGTGGAATATTGGCCATATACCACAGCCCCTCGAGCTTTTATCGCTGACCGCGGCTATCAGCCAATCGGCTAGCAGGGTTTGAAGCTCCCGGGTTATAAAGTTGCCTCTGAGCTGTCGACGGGTGCTACTGGACGGTGGATGACCGGTGTTTTCCGTTGACTGTGTGTGCAGCTGCCGCAGACGTCCCTGTCTCAGGACAGCAAGCAGGTTTATGTCCAGCTGCTGTGGGACAACATCAACCTCCACCAGGAGCCCGGAGATCCCCTGTACCAGAGCTGGAGGAGCTTCAGTGAGCACACCCCCTGACACTCGTGTTCCTCTCTCCTAATGCAACACCATGCCTCTTGAGGATTCGCCCATGTGAGCGTAGAACAGGTTGTCTTAAAGAATTGCGTGATGCTTTGTTGTTGAGCACTTCCCTGTCCGTTGTTCACCCAGTGGAGAAGAAGGGGACTCTGGCCCCCACAGACTACCAAGAGACCCGGTTCGTCCTGAACAGCATTGTCCACAGCATCCAGATCAATGACGTCTATGGGCCCATCAACCTGCTCCTTCGAGAGGTCAAGAGGCACCCGGAGGTCAAACGGCAAAGGTCAGTTGTCTGAAGGGTGTGTCAAGTCAGTCGTTCCTCGTTGGAGTCTGTCTTTACCTGGTCTGTGTGTGGATGATTCCACAGGGGCATCTATCGGGAGATCCTCTTCCTCTCTCTGGTGGCTTTGGGACGAGAGAACATTGACATTGGTGAGTCACTTGTATTTTGGTAGTCCCATTTTACCAGTATCTGGTTCAGGGAGGAAAGCACAGCGTTTGTGGTAACCATCTTGAGTTCGAGTTTCCACGTGTCTTGTCATGTTCTGATTTTGATTTTTCCTTCCTCGGTCCCCGAAGAGGCCTTCGATCGTGAATACCGCCAGGCCTACGATCAGCTGAGCCAAGAGCAGCTCAAGGCCCTTCACAAGATGGACAGGCCACCCAACAGCAATGTTCAGTGGTGCCTCAAGTGCTTCGGCGCGCCAGTCATCTGATATGGTCAACGCTGCCCTCTACTGGACGGCCTGGGAAGCACTCCTTCTGCGGCTCCGCTTCACTCACTGGAGAGGTGGAGACAGCAAAGCGTGACTTTGAGAAAGAATGAATGGAAAAACGTAATGTGTTTTGGGGTGGTGAGGGTGTAAGGGGGATTTTTCTACAGGATTTTTACGCCTTTATATCACCCAAATATGGTACTTTTTTATCCCTCCTGAAAGGCTCTATTTTCTTTTTCTTTACATTTTTCTCACAACCTTTCCCGCTAGCCACTTGCAACGAAAATTGTTATTTATGTAAATATTCAGGAAGATGAGGAAGAGAATTTGCAGTGTGTAATCACAGTGTGTTTTGTTACCAATAGTGTAGGAAGGGAGTTTGTACAGTGTGTTAGTTATTACCTTTTGCATTCATTCATGTGTTGGCCCCATTCGTGTTTTCCTCCATCCGTTAGCCCCACTGTTTGACCCCTGACCCCTGGACAGAATTCTTATCTTCACTGTCTTGATGTGCAGTTTTAGAAATGGCCTTGCCAGTCTTTTTTGTACATATTTTTCTACGTGGGGAAATTTGAGAACTCGGGTTACCTTTTTATGAAAAGTTAAAGAATCTTGACGCCTTGATCATTTCTACAGATTTAGTCTTATCTAATGTAATTGGGAGTGTTTGGCCCTCAATGCAATTCGTTTTGGGAGAAGTAGAGGTCCCTTGTTCACGTGTGAATATATGTCGGATGAGTGACGGTCGAGATCCATTCGAAAACATTCCAGAACCATGCAATCATGTCTTAGCAATGTTATAGACATCCCTATGGGAGAGACAGACTGCAGCATACTAAAATACCTGGAATGTTCCGGGTTTAGCCGTCAGGCATTTTGGGGCTAGTGATCAAACGTAACCATGAAATGAAAGGGACCTGAGAGGCCCAGCTGATGTGCTTGGCTTTCCTTGTCTCTCCATTGCGCCGTCCGGCGAACATTAAGCAAGAGGAGAGGGCTGTTTGCCCATGGGAAAGTTAGTGCCATGCCTCTATAGTACCTGGTTAGCCAGTCAAAATGCTTGTTTTTAGCCATCTTATTTTCTACATTACAGTACACACAACTATCAATGTAATATATGCCCTCATGATTAATAGAGCGGTAGTGTCAGCTTGGGTTACGTCTTTAACATAGGCCATCGTACATAGACGTGCCAATGAGAATGGCAGAGAAGTCACCCTACCTTGACAAACAGCCTTGTAGTCAAGGCAATATTTTTTGCATTAGTTACTATGATCTTCCTTTAATTCATTTTGTCACCTCTAGTTTTCCATTGGTTGTAAACTGCATATCAGCTTTGACAGTAAACCGTGGAAGAGAATGCTCAGCACATGAAGGCATCACTGGAACCAATGTGGCGGTGTAGCTTGTTCAGTGTGCCTGAGTTTTTGTTCTGGGATCAGATTTATATACTGTATACTGGTAATAATTATCTAGATCAGCACTCAGAGACACTTTAAGAATCCACAGCCAGATGACATTCCAGAAAGTAGTTCTACTGGACCTGCATACTGTGTTGTAGGACTGGAGGCAGTGGTGGTGTAGATATGCCGTTTTCAGATTGCACATCTTAGATTATTCAATAGGACTAATCTGTAGATTTAATAGATCCCCTTGAGGGTAAACTGTTTTAACGTCTTAGTGGTGGAACCTCAAACTTTACCACCACTAAACGTTTTGTTTCTGAAAAGGAAGAAATAAGGAAAAATAATTATCTGCGGAACTTTAAATAAACCTACATTCATTATGATATGCTAACATATGGACTATATAGAAAATGCATTTATTAATACATTCATACAGTGGTGTTATACTTTTGATGACTAACCTCTCCTTGTATCTAAGCAATTACACCACTGCATTAAACTGTGCATTTCCTGTTGGCTAAGAGCTTACGATAACCGTTCTATACAACATGGTTGAATTAACCCTTTATTTTTCTGTGGAATGGATGTAAATGTCAATGTGCTGCAATAAATGAGTTGGGACCTGATTCAAAACACACTGTAGTGATTTCATTTTTCATTTAGTTGGATGGGGTTTAAGACATTCACCAACCCTCTCTTTAACCAAAGCACTTATGGCTGTATTTCCCAGCAAAAACACACATAATTATGAAAAGGTTAATGGTACTGAAAAATACATCACGTAAAAATAAAAAGAGAAAAAAGATTTGGCTCCAACCATTTTTTCTAGCAGACTGCACATTCTTCATTCAACTTTACAATAGGTGTGGTCCCTGCTGATGAGGTATCCCAACTGCATGATGCTGCCGCCTCCACACTTTACTGTAGGGATGGTGTGTCTTGAGGAAAGGGCAGGTTTGTTTACCCATAGTTCTTTTGGTTTTAGCCAAAAACCTTGTACATTTTAAAATGCATCTTCTGCAGTTCTTTGGCACACTTAATTCTCAAGGTTTGTTTTTTTAGGTAATACAGTTCCTTGAACATTTTCATTACAACAAAAATGCATCATAAAAAAAATAATAAAAAAAAAACTATTGAGTCATGCTTATTGAATAAAAACAAACCAAGCTCTATGAAAGCTTTAATTTGTACACATTTTTATTGCAGCACATGCAATCCAACTCAGCAGTCAAACGCATCGAACACACGAACGGTGCCCAGTAATAATGAGGTGGTGGGGGGGGGGGGGGAAGGGGACTCAGGTCCCTCAGAACAAACGAGGAGCTCTAACCGGGTCACTGCAACTCTTTTAAAACCAGCTGGCAGCACTCTCCCACTTTGGCCGGGTCGGTGACGCCGCTGTACTTGGCGATCTGCGACGTGACCCCCAGCGACTTGGCCAGGTCCTGGGCGGTCCGGTCGGAGGCCAGCGTGGTCCCCAGGGCCACCAGGAGCCTGAACACGGCCTCCTTGTCCCGCACCGACTCCAGCGCGGCGCTGGCCACCGACAGGCACTGGGCCTTGGCCTCCAGGTCGGCCCGGCCGTGGAGGGAGCCGGCGTAGTTGAGCAGCAGGGTGGCCAGGGCCACGTGAATGTTCTTGTTGCACACGGAGCAGAGGTCGGCGGCGCGGGACAGTACCGCCTCCCGCTGGGCCAGCAGGAGGTCCCGGCCGGGCCGGCCACCGAAGCAGTTGCACAGTGTCCGCAGCGCCAGCATCTGATTGGCCGGCCGGCCCTGCGGCTTCATGAGGCTCAGCAGGTGGTTGCAGAGAGCCACGCCGCCCTGGTCGCTGCCGCACAGGCTCTCGTTGACCTGCGGGTGGCGCACTGCCAGCCTCAGGATGTCCAGGACGGGGAACACGATGTCTGGGGGAGGGGGCACACTACGTCACCATGGGTTTCAATACGGGGTATATTCGTTTTCACAACCTTGATCCAATAAAAATAAACCCCTTCCCCTGGCCAGTGAGAGCCTACCTTCTGGCCAGTGAGAGGTCTTCCAAAGGAGGCTGATCTGCTCTGTGGTTGGCTGCTCTGAGGCTTGGGGGTCACACACAGAAACCAGCAGCTTCTCCAGGCTCCCCAGCACCTCCTCAGACAGCTTACAATCCCCAGGGGCCCCAGAATTCAACTCCCTCAGCTTGGCTGGAAAGGAAACATTCATGTCAGTCAAACATATCAATGAAGTCACGTGTTGCAATATTGCTTTTGACGTATTATTATATCGTCTCTTATTGACAACATTGCATTTATTTTCGCGTTGATTTGCTGTACCCATAATCTGTGTGGCGTTAGCTTGCTCGAAGGTTACCCCATCTGTCTTGGGAAAGTAGATGTTTGTGGAGGTCCGTCTCGAGGCGTCGGAGGAGTAGGCCCCACCACCTGTTGGGACAAGAGGCCAGATGTCTTGGGTCTGCATCTCAACCAAACCAAACGCTAGGAACGACATCGTCATCCGCTTCAGCGGGTGTCAGCGGCTGTTCTCTTTAACGCTAAAACAAAAAGGGTGGCCCCCGGAGACTTGCCTGTGAAGGGGTCTGCCGCGGGCAGCGGAGCCCCCGCTGGTGTCCCCGTCCCTGGGATGTACCGACCGGTCCCTGAGGGGGAAAGACAAGTCAATGCGCAGAGCCACGGGACAGAAAAGGACAGGAAATGAATCAGGCCTGATATCAAGCGGAAAGAGATTGGATTGTACCTGTAAAGGGGTCCGCCCCAAAGCCGGCTCTGTTATCCGCAGCCCCCGGGATGTAGCGCCCTGAGCCTGGTGGACAACAGAAGCACGGTAAAAACACACGGCGCTACAAACTCGTTACCCGTCCGATCCATGCTTTCCAGCCTGCGTCGGACGCGAGGGGGGGAAAAACCCTTCCCCCGACCTAGGTGTGGCCTACACGGGGGGGAATGGCTTGATTATGCCGTGCTTGGTCTATTTCAACCATTACGGTGAGTGCCGTAGGCTGGGGGTGGCCTTATTTAAACATCACGGGAAACGAGGTCGACCGCCATCCTCAGAGGGGACACGTTGCCCCAGGTGAAGCCTGGGGGACGGAGTGGTACCGTACCGGTGAACGGGTCGGCGGTGCCGGGGGCCGCGGCTCCCAGGGTGTGGCCTTTGGTGTTCTCAATGATGAAGTTGGCCACCTGGTCCAGGAACGCGGGGCTGAGGTCGTTCTTCTGCAGGAAGTTGTGGGCCGTCAGCCAGGGGTCGTCCGTCACGCTGTACGGCAGCTTCATGGAAGGGCCGCCCTCGTTGATGTCGATGGTGAACACAAAGTCGTACTCCTGGGGGGCAGCCAATCAGAGGGTGGGTCGGAAAACCCGCCGTGGGACTTGTGGTACAGCCCGTGGGGGGGGGGGGGGTTGCGTGCCTCACCTTTCCTTCGTAGTTGACCTTCTTAGAGGTCTGCGTATTGGACCCTCCCACCACGTCGCCTATCTTCAGCCAGCGGCCGTCGGCCACGCTCCACTGGTACGCCTCCACGCTCTGGCCCTCTTTGATGAGGCGCGTCTGGCCGTCCCGGTTCCCTGTGGGACGAGCAGGTAGGACCCAGCCATCGTTATACAGTCTTATGGACACATGAATGTGCAGTGGATGTGGGTGGATCGGGAGGACGAGCCTAATTAGTCCCCGGGCCAGTGAGTGAGATGTGTCCGCTTAACCGGATGAACGGATCGCTTCGGTCACTCGCGGATCAACGGACTCCCATCTTAATAACTTGGACCGCCATCAGTGCTCCTCAGTGAACCGTTACACCCAGAACTAATACGGAGTATGAGCGCCAAGTGGCAGAATGCAATGAAGGGGTCCGATGTAATGAGATGTACTCACCAGGCTCGTCAAGGTGCTCCCTTCCCGGAAGATCCTCCATCTTGATGTCCCCCAGGTCCCCGGTCTTTGGGTCGATGGTGCTCTTGGCAAGTTCATCCTCGAAAGCCTGGAGGACCTCTGGGCTGGCAACGCGCTCTTCCACCTCAGTGAACACTCGGATGAGTCCGTCACTAAGGAAGGCAATATCAGCGACACTGCTCTTGCCAACGCCGTGTTTCTAGTCATTTGCTTGGTGTTTTGAGTCATAAGAGAATGTAACCCTAACCCTAGAGTACGTAACCCTAACCCTAGAGTACGTAACCCTAACCCCAGAGTACGTAACCCTAACCCCAGAGTACGTAACCCTAACCCCAGAGTACGTAACCCTAACCCCAGAGTACGTAACCCTAACCCTAGAGTACGTAACCCTAACCCCAGAGTACGTAACCCTAACCCCAGAGTACGTAACCCTAACCCTAGAGTACGTAACCCTAACCCTAGAGTATGTAACCCTAACTCCAGAGTATGTAACCCTAACCCTAGAGTATGTAACCCTAACCCCAGAGTATGGACACCAATGGTCTATCATTTGTCTGCAGAGCTAATATAGGTGGTGGAACCTGTGGGTTGGGTCTGGGGAGTTACCTGGCTCCCACAGCGATGTCCCCGTTGGGCAGGATACAGCAGCACCACACTGACTGGGCCGGGAAACGGATGGTCTGTTGGCACTCGCCCTGCCTCCATATCCTCAAGGTCCGGTCCTCCCCGGTGCTGACAAAGTCTGACCGTTGAAGAAATGTGAGCGGAAACTTCAATGTGGTTACAGGCGAGGTACAAATGTGTCTCGATTGATACTTGTGAGATTTGTGACACGGTGAATGACTGAATGTCATTCTTTTCCTCTTTTTAAAAAGAGAATATGTTTGTTTAAACCACCAGGTGGCATCCAGGAGTGGATCTTTTCGGGAGGAGACACCTGTGGTGAGAGGCGTTACGTCCCATTTAGTAAACATTGGAAAGCTTACTAGGATATGGGAGTCGTAATTAAAGAAGCCAGAGCTTTCATCAACGATGGCTCTATTCAGACCAGACCTACTGTATAAACCCAAATGACAGAAAAGCAGAGGCTCGTCTTGCCTTGCTCTAACCTGACGCCAAATGGAAAGACCAGCATCCGCTGTAACCATAACACAAAGACTAGAGGCTCCCTCTCAGAAACAGTCAATACCTCAGGATGTGATGAAGATTACACGATCCCGCTGTAAAACAGCACGTGTAGAAGTTGTCTTTTCTACCATAAAGCAATGAGAGAATGTCACGCTACTCTCAGGACTTGGCAAAGGTGTTTTTTTGGAGTTCCATACCGCACCTTGCCCATTGGGGAACACGGCCAGGCTGTAGATGTAATTGGTGTGACCGTAGTAGACCTGCACACATTCTCCGGTCACCAGCCACCTTCTGATGCTGGCGTCGTTGCTGCAGGAGAAAAACTCCAGATCGCTGACCACTGCCAGGCCCCGCACGCAGTCCTCGTGACCTGGGACGGACAGAGGCATTTCAGAGGCGCGTGGCCCCCGGGACAGCTACCGTTAGTGTCTTGTGCCGCCGGACGCGTTGGCCTCACCTGTGAACGTCTTCTCACAGCGTCCTGCCTTCCACAGCTTGATGGTCTTGTCGGCTGATCCAGACAGCATGAGACCCTGTTCGGGTAATATTACCACCGCCCAGACTGCCGCCGAGTGCCCCTGGAACACAAACGCCACAACTTGCCATGTTTGTTCACCAGGGCTGTGTTCAGCAGGGGAATGGTAGCCAATAAGATGTTCATGTTAGGATAAAATAAATAAAAAAAAATACTAACTTTTGCTATACTGAATCAAGAAGGGTAAAAGGAACAAAAAAGATTCCATGACATGAACTTGAACTCTTTAAATCTTAAATTCATTGTTTAGAGGCAAGTCTTGTCCTGTTTCAAAGAAGCCAAGACAGTGTCCAAACAATTCCTCCCACACCTTTGAGCATTTCACGTTCTACTGGTTTTGCAATAAACACCCTTTCATTGTCAAGCAGGGAATAATATGATAATTGAAAGCCAATCCTTTAAATGTCCTCTATTTTGTCCGTTACATTAAAACTGCTTGCATTCTTGCAAGAAATGAACCCTACCTAGACTCAAATGTATGTTTGATAATGCTTTGGGGTTGCTTAGCCTCCTCTGCAACTGACACACTTCAGTGTGTGAAAGTCATCATGAAATCACCTGATTAACTACATGTTACTATACCAAGCTAATAACAATTTAGCAAGAAATTAATTCAGAAATGTTCAAATTTTCGATGAAAACAGGACATCATTTCATGTTTAGAAAACAAGAGAATTATTTAAAAATAACAACGGTGCAAATATTACTGTCCACAACAGTGTTCTCACAACTGTCCCAAAGTGTGTTTGAAATTGTTATATCCATCTGTGGCCCAGGGTGGTCCAGCAGTCTGACTGGCTTCCTCGGGTGCAAGTACTGATGCTGCATGTGTTTAAATCCAGCTCATTGCGTTTTGGGCTAAAACTGTACTTTACCCATCCTGTTAGAGAAATAAACATCCCTGAAAATATAATTTCAAAAAGCTCTTCATATAAGTCAAGAATCCTTCATATAAGTCCTACGATGTAGCGGTGTGTCCCATGAAAGTGAATTTCCAACCAACACCAAATTTCTAAGACACTTTACCTGTAAGGTCATCATGCATTTCTCATTGAGCCAGACTTTTGCTGTGGTGTCCCATGAGCCACTCAGTAACGTCCCGAACTTCCCAGAAGACAGAGCACACACTGTGGACATACAATACATTGACAGTTTCAAACCACGCTCGTATAGAAAGTAATCGTCTAGAGTTAGGTATTGTACAATAGCGCATCGAGATGCATATATGCCATACCTGTGTTTTTGTGTCCCTTCAGGGTAAACAATGGTTGTGGTTGGTCCAGTGTGAAAACACAGATGTTGTGGTCATTTCCGCCTGTGGCTATGAGTCCCCGTGGATATGTGTCACTTGGCGCGATAACGCACACGCATGATACAAAATTCTGATGGCCCGTCATGCAGTGCATTTCTGTGAATCCCCTGTCGGGGCTGTACAAACGGAATATATTTTCGGTTAAAATGTGTTCTTGACAGAATCAGTGGATTTCAAGTAGCTCCGTGACACCGTTGAACTACACAAAACATGCTTATCTAACCTAGCTGGTATTGCTAGACAGCGCTACCAAAGCTATATGGTACAGAGACACTTTTCTTCATTCAAGGTTTATAAAACGGGTGGCAGGTAAACTAAGTTAGACACCAATTAATAGGGGAATGAATGGAGCCACACTATTCACATTACTGGGCTAAGAAGAAACTGTAAGTGGGAGAATGACAACGCTAATTTTGCTTGTTAGCTACTTAGCACAGTGTTAGCAGGCACCCATGTGTGTTTGACCTGACAATGATGTTACACAGAGAACATAAACTATGGGTTTGTGATAATCTATGAAATTACCATGATAAAATAAACACATTGTATTTCAGTCTAAACTAATTAGTTAACTTTAGCTATCTAGATAGATAGCCGTACCTTGAGTCTTGTACCCAGACTCGTCCGGTTCGGTCTCTGGAAACAGATACAAAGGCTCCCTCAGGGAAAACAGCAGCTGAAAGACCTCTAACATCCATTTCATGCCCAGGTATGGAGCAACTTAGCTTATATGAGTTGGGTGAAGCCATTTGATCAAAATGCTTAAATAGTAACTTCTGTACTGAGAAGTGTCTTCTCTTGTCAACAAGAAATTGGCCGGTAACGTAAGGCGGAAGTAAGCAACACATAACGAACCTTGACCTGAGATTGCATGATGGGACAACTGGATTTAGTTTTATAATTATAGATTTTTTGTGAGTTTTTGACATTTAAATTTAAATGTTTACTATATGTAGATATTACGTTACCATTATATATATAATATAACATCCAGCACGTCCAATTGCTAGGTGGCAGCAACATTTACATTTTTGTCAGCAAATCACGATTGCGATGTTGCTGCACTTCCACGGAAGTGCTGTAGCGTGTCCACTGGTAGAAGAACAAGTGCATTCATTGGAAATAGTGGTAGTGGGTGGGTATCCCTCTACATTTTACGGATACATTTACCCGGCTTGATAGGTAGGTGAGAAGGATAAACTAACGTTACATTTCAAGCGTTTACTGCAGCTTTGATAAAAGCTGGTTATTATCAAACTGCATTCATTTCTAGAAGGACCCAACCCAATAAACGCACGTTGCTTAGCTTACTTACCTGTCAGAATAGCTAGTTTTAGCTTACGAGCTATTACGAAGTAACAAACAGACAGTGTTTTACGTTGTTGCACAGTTTTTGCTTGTCTGTACTGTAATGTAAATAAACCTTAGTGTTTGGGTTGTGAAGTATAATTTGGGGAATTGATTCAGCCTTGTCGCTACGCGCCTCTGATTGGAGTCAGAAGTGCGCGAGAAAGTGAGATGACATTGACTCATTAACGTAGTAGTTATCAGATGCGTACTATTAATGATTACTGATCTTTTTCCAGAGCGGTTATGATCGGTCGTCTCTCTGTGTCCCCAAGTCATAGGAGCCATGAAGCTAAGGCTACACTTTGTGGTGGACCCCATGGGCTGGTTCTGCGTTAGTATGGTGTTTGCTATCTGGCTCTACAACTCCGTGTTTGTACCCAAGTTGGTGTTGCTGCCACATTTCAATGAGGGTCATATCCCCTGGTTCCTCGTTGTCAGTGAGTATCAGTCCTACGGACCAGGTGTGTTGTTTAGTAATGTCTATGGTATCGTCACCCTGCTCCTCTCCTCCTAGGTTACTACATCGCGTCGGCCCTCTGTATGGCGGCTCTTTTTAGAGCTTCTACAGCCGACCCCGGGCGTCTACCCCCCGACCCCCACATTCCTCACTCGGGTAACTTCACGTTTCCCCCCCTTTTGGTAACAGACCCTACCCCGGTGCTTTACCATGCGTGGCGGCAAACTTACGTACGTTTTGACATTTTTGCCAGTCGTGACCCCCCCCCGGGCACTTAGTTCCTGCTTTTTCGTTTCAGAGCGGGAGCACTGGGAGATGTGTAACAAGTGCAACACGATGAGGCCGAAAAGGTCCCACCACTGCAGTCGCTGCGGCCACTGTGTACGGCGGATGGACCACCACTGCCCGTGGTAATGCTTTGGCACGGCTACCGCTCCCCTGGGTGATTCAGATTGGAGCTGGACAGCCAGGTCTAGGCATAAGCGACATAAGTGACCAATGAGTGAGCCCCAGACTGCTAGGGGATAGGGACCCCCCAAAGCTAATTAGGGCCCCCCCAAATCTAATTAGGGCCCCCCCAAATCTAATTAGGGCCCCCAAAGGCACATTCTGGGAGTTTGTCACATTTAAGGTGCCTCCGGTTATAATGTCAGGGTGTTGTTTACTCAGTTGGCCAACAGGGGGGGCTAGCGGCCCTGTGGTGACACCTAGCATCCCAGGACTGTTACATATCTGAACCTGTTAGACAACAGGTGTCAAACCGGTTCCACCGAGAGCTGAGTGTCTGCAGGTTTTGGCTTTTTGAACTCGCACTTGGTTGATTGTATCGGTCAATGATTGGTGATGAACTCCCCGGACCTGGTTATGTAGGTTTCGGTTCGGCAAAATGAATGACAAAAACCAGCTGCGCACACTAGGCCCCTTCGCGGATCATATTGACACCTGTGTGTTAGCGTGGGGGCCTGTTTGTTAGCGTGGGGACCTGTGAGTTAGCGTGGGGACCTGTGAGTTAGCGTGGGGACCTGTGCGTTAGCGAGGGGACCTGTGCGTTAGCGTGGGGGCCTGTGTGTTAGCGTGGGGGCCTGTGCGTTAGCGTGGGGGCCTGTGCGTTAGCGTGGGGGCCTGTGTGTTAGCGTGGGGACCTGTGTTCGCTTACATGTCTGTTTGTCGTCCTTGGAATGTCTACTTAATATTTAACTTGCTTGTTAACTTGCTTGTTACTAGGCTGTGATATGTATCTTTCTCTTCTCGCTCATGGCAGGATCAATAATTGTGTTGGGGAGGACAACCACTGGCTCTTCCTGCAGCTGTGTTTCTACACGCAGGTCCTCAGTCTGTTCACCCTGCTTCTGGACTTCTGCCAGTACTATTACTTCCAGCCTCTGACCACATCGGACCAGGTAGTTTCCGGAATGATCAGGGAGGTCTTTTCCACCTTAAACTAGAACTAACAGAAACCCACGTGGCTCGCTCTCACCCGTTGGTTTTTGTTTTGCAACGGCGATCAGAAAGAAACCTGCCGTCAGAAATCTGTCGTTAGTGCTCCCATTTTCGAATCAATATTTGACCCATATGTACATTTCAAAATGTGATATTTATCTCTTTAAATCCCCCCTCCTTCCCTGCCTTGTTGATGATTTCATTTGAGTAGAGATGCTCTCCCAAGGACACCAGGACTGTGACGTTCATGGTGCTGTGAAGTGGACCACCTTCTCTGGTCATCTTTTGATTGTTCTCTCTTAGGAGGCTTTTTTGGCCCGTCACGAATTGGCCCTGATACGAGTGTCCGCGATCATGGGCCTGGTGATGTTCGGTGGCATGAGCAGTCTCTTCTACACTCAGATGGCTGGTGTCCTTACCGTGAGTCCCTCCAAGTCAACCAATTGGGTTAAGGAACACTTGGGTGTGTTTGTCTAGCTACCCAAATGTTGCACGTTGGTTTCCCTCCATTTACTACTTTTAGGCATTTTTGGTAGTTCGCTACATTTTTACAAGTTTATATATTTGAATTGCTTAGCTACTGTCCAATGGTACCTCACCGTATACCCAATTTGCTTAGCTAAATTGTAAATTAATGTATTAATTTTCCTGTGTAACATTGCACATTACATGAGTTGAAATTTGCATGAGCCTCAGTTCTTTACCGGGCCATATTTCAACTCAACACCTACTCGATCATAAATAGTTTTTAGTAGCTTTTGACCGGATTCTAACCTACTGTGGTCATTTACGTAGCTGGAATATCAGGATATCTTTGTAACTCTAACCTTGTCTTTGGCTGCCAGTACTGCTTAGTGGATGAGTCCTCGTCTTTAACCCCCATTGAGTGGATTGACATAATGTAATGCAATCGCACCAAGGTTCAATATACTTAACAGCTTACATGTGAGCCCAGCAGTGTAAAACTGTCTTATCTGGACCGCTAAACCTTTATTTCCATTACCGTCCCAGAGGGTTTAGATGGGACCTTCTCACAGCCACACAGGCCTGTTCCACACTGACCGTACGGGATTGGGTCAAGTGGAAGGCCAAGCTAGTCCCATACTCGTGTTGTTGTTCCACAGACACATGAACAGGCTTAGTAACCGATTTAGTAGTGGGCCGAGTCCCAACACCTCCAGGTCTTGATGCACTGCTGAGACGCTATAGGTTATTTATAGACCACAAAACATACGTTGAGGAGGACCATGATAGGATGTTTATTTATAGGATGTTGTTTTATGAAGGGCTATCGACCTTTGTTAAATTAGAGCATTTCACTTAAATGCTGACAAAAGTTCCACTAGAAAGTGCTGCTTGTTGATGACTTGAATGATATAAACACGTTTTGTAAACGAATGACAGTTCTTTCGGACAGAGGCTGAACAATGGAGTGCTTGCAGTGGAATTTTAATCACTAGTCTACTGTGATGTGAAGTCTTTCTATGTCCTAACCGTTTCCCTCTTTTGATCTCCTAACAGGACACGACCACTATTGAGAAAATGTCTTTCTCTAATGAAGTGTAAGTTCCATTCGCCTTTTTCTTTGTGTTCCATTTGATGAAAGGAACAGGAAAGTCCTTTCAGAGTTGTAATTCACACAAAACTATGAGTTTCTTAGACATAGTTAAATAAAATAAATAGAGTACAATATACGCTGGGATGTTTTTGGGTGTCATAGTTCTAATAACCAACATGTGAATGCTTTCAAAGAAATCTGTTAACCCAAGTGGCCTAAATGCAAAGTTTGGCTAGCTTTGTAGCTATGGAGGAAACTTTATTTAGTAAATCTATATCATGACATAATTAAATGTGTAATTCAGGAAAACAGATTAGCTTGGCACTACTTGGCACACGTGCGTTTTGTGTGTGCCTCGGTTACCGGGGTCGTTATTGTTGGCATCTAGAAACGGGGTGGATTTACCCCCCGATTACTTTGACTATTTGGCTCTGAACAACCTCTTCAGGTTTCAAACTGACTCGTGATTTGACACTTTTCTTTCCCCCCCCCCAGCTATTTGGCAAATCATCACGGCACCCAGTGAAGTGAAATTTGTTTTCTTCCACAGTTGCTCTTCCGGCGGCGACTCAAAGAAATCCTGGCAACGGTCTCTGGCTGAGGTGTTTGGCACCACCTGGAAGATCTTGTGGTTCCTCCCGCTGAGGAGCCGACAGCCGCTGGCTTTGCCCCACCACCACCGCAGTCATGTGTAGCGTGAGTGACGGCGCTCTGTCGGACTACGCCCCCCACCCCCTCCTCAACCACCCGCCCGCCTCCCTCTCCTGTGCCGTCCAAGCCGGGTGGCGGCATTCTGCCCGGGGATACAAACCAAACCGCTTTCCAGTCCGTCGCTAAGAGACCCAGGTTGATTTTGTCTGAACTGGGTCACGAACGTCCGCTCGAGTAGAAGGTTACCCTAGAGTGTCGACGCAACACTCTACCTGCTTCGATGGGAATCCAACCCCCCAAAAAAGCTGTTGTTCCAACCTAAATCATAGAACGAACCTGTTTGTCAGCCATTGAGGATCAATCCTTGTATGCCACCAGTGGTCCTGAGATACGCCGTCCTCTCCGTGGCTAATGACACCGTCAGACGCCATTGGCTGTAGCGTAGCAGACCCGATACAAGGGGGTACGTGAGTTTTATTTTGGCTGCCACCCTAAATGGCAATTCCTTTTGGGGGGAGCTGGGATGCCTTTCTACCCACCCTGGTGAAGTCTACTGTCTTTATGTACTATATTTATCTCATGTCTCCCACTTCCTGTTCTGGGTGAAACCATTCCTTTGTGAGGGGGGGGGGGGTTCAGCTTATAGTGAATGTAGATTTTTATACGATGCGTACGACCAGTCTGAGTTAATTTGACCAGAAGCAAAAGCTAACTGGGGTTATATTGATCCTCAGGTTAATTTTCATTTTCAAACCAACCTAAATTCTGACTCTTAACTGTGTTGCCAATTCACAGGTTAATTGTTTTATCATTTGTGCCTTATTTGGATACTTTCTTTTTTTCTCCTTTTAATCAGAAATCAGCAGTGTTTCTGCAGTTCTTGTCTCGTGGGCTACGACCTGTTGTCACAGTTTTTAGTTAGTCTCTCAACTCTTTTGAACACTGACTTTTTACAGAAAGTAATCATTTTGGGAAAAAGTTGAATATCAAGTAATTGGTGAATTGGTTTACGCATATAAAACCTACCAGTTCCATGAATGAATTATTCCATAATTCTACGGTTAAAGGGTCCTTTTGTTTATTTTTTATACTTATTTATTGTTATCAGAATGTTTTATGATGCTACTGCAAAAAATAGTATACTAATAACACGTCATTTGAACTATGTTATAACATGTCACATCATGCTCCATAAACATGTAATGGTGTACATCAGGCTTTACTTATTTGTCAATTTTATTAATTAGATGTCATGCTCTGAAAAAGTTATTTTAAATGTAACACAGCCGTAAGGTAGACTGGCTTGGTTGATATTTAATCAAATATTGAGCTGGAAGACTTTAACAAACCATTACTTATTTTGCATTCATGTTTGTGTTCTTGCTATGTCCAATAGCCTCAATAAGATAATCATGTCAGTCTTTGCGCCTCCATTTTATATACATACTCGCCTGTTACTTTTTTTTTATTGTCTACAATGCCCTATGCTTACAGGCTTCACCTTATCAATGACCACAGAGTAAGTGACTTAGATTCTACTGCTACCAACTTAAACTACTACTATTATTGCTGCTACTGCTATTACATTTTATACTAGTAATATGTCTGCCTCTACTACTATAAATCATCATACTACTGCTTCTCACCATAAAACTGGTCATATCTACTCCTGCTATTACTCCTCATACTATTTGTACTATATCCTCCTTCACCTCCCTCTGTAACTAGTACTACTAATATTACTCATTATATCACCATGGCGGTACTACTATTACTACTACTACTACTACAAATCATCATGATATTACGACAGTTTCTACATTTTATATTTATTTTGTACATTCCTCAGCCCTACTGGAAGTTATTACTTGGAACATGTTTTAATGTATGATAACTTGTAGTCTTCTGATTGTAATGTGAGACTCATGTACTCTGACACTTGTTCACTTGTTGATTCTGCTCTAAACTGTCATGTTGCTTTTGCACGGTAATTTAGTCTGTGTAGTAAGTACAATAACAGGAATATTATTGTCAGTTCTTGCAAAATGTATTTTTTGTTTACATTTGAAGTACCTTTCAGTGCATCACATCAACCATAAGCAAACCTCTAAACTCTCAAACCGTAGATGTATTAGCATACATTGCATCGACTGTTAACGCAATCACTATGGCATTAAACACGCGAGAGCCTGACAAGTAGCTGTGTCTTCTACATCAACCTGTATCACATAGGGCTCAGTGCTGGGCCCACTATTATGTACAGCATATTAGGATTAACGCAACACCTTGTTCTAGATAAGAGTGCCTTTGCTTACTGACTAAAACTGATGAGGGACAATAGTCTGCATGTATTGGTTGGTTCTGTTTTAAAATGTGATGTAATTTGCATTCATGACATGTGCATGTGTCTTATCTGTTCTTTTGTTGTTTAGCAGATTGGAGCACCAGTTGTTCACAGGTAGAAATTTCAGTTCAATCAAATGTTGCCTAAACTCTGACTTATTCAAATTTGGTTGTTTTTCTGTTGCAATAGCAACCTCTCTCCTAATGTTATGGGGGAGGACATGTATGGTGTAGTGTAGGTCATGCAAATGTTGTGTTTATGTCTTGGTTAGGCACTGTATATTCCCGGACTGTTGTGTAATGAATTGCGATCCACTCTGACAGACACAAGGTTTCGTTGCACTGCTAGAAAGTTTAAACGTTTGCCCAGACCTGTTTTTGCAATAAGAAGGATTTTTTATTAATATGAAATATGTATCTTTTATTGTGATGTAGGTGCAAAATTCCACTCAAATATTGACACCCTTGTACTTTTCTTATATTAGCTGTTCCTTCTAAATTAAGTTTACATTTCAAAAGTTATTTTTCTTTATTGGATTTTCAACATTGTGGATTTGTTTTGTAAGTTTACCCCATGTTTTTTCAGCAACCTTCAGTGTGGTACAGTCTGGTACACTGGTACAGTCCAGCATCGCTCCATCTTTCCATCTCCAAGTCCGGATTTTGGACCCTGGATTGAACAGCGGACTGCTAAACAATTGATCGTAATAATCCATAAAGTCCTTTGTGTTCGTGAGCCCAAGTAACAGAGGCAGAAGAGCGAACCCACGGCAGTATCAAATCTCTCCTATCTTTGACCGTAGATCGTGTGTTCTTTTCATTAAATGTCAAATTTGATCGTCAGTAAACACAGCACTTATCTGAATTGCCAAAGAGCTCTAATTTTGGTTAATTGGTCTACAGAACATTTCCCCGAGGGTTCAGGTTTGTTTAGGTGGGTTTTTTTGAGAAGGACACTTTGGCTTTCTTGAACAGTGGAGTCTTCCTATGTTTCTTAACCAGCAAATTATCTGCTTATAATTGATTATGGTAGGATAAGATAATGTTGTGGGGTTGTTTTGCTGCTGTTGGTGTAGAAGTCTGTGGAAGTGTTCAAGGCATGAAATTAAATCATGAAATCAGATAATTTCCAGCGTGTTTTGGATTGTGTTTTTAACCCAGTGTTTTTTTGTTTTTTTTAATGTTTTTTGTTTATTGAACTGTGAGGTCTATAAAAAGGCTTTTATATTGAAAGTCCAATAAAACATATTGTGAAACTAGGTTCTTTGTGAAAAGTGCTAGGGTGCTATTTGACTGGATTTATACTCCTGGATGTGTATTCCAAATATTCTCATGAAGTTGCTGGGCCACATTTTAAACCGCTACCTATATAAAGGATCATAACTGTTTTTCTATTCTGCTATTATACCTATATTCTACAAATAATATTGTTTCTTTGTGTAAGTATATATATAGATATATTTAGGATGGCATAATGAATGACACATCAATTTGGACCTAATATTGTCCATGTGAGACTTTCAGGGAAAAACTTTGTTTTTTACTTTTGATTTTTTAAACTTGAAGGATTATTTGGGTAATCAAAATAAATTGTTTGTTTTTATTCTTACTTGTTTTAGTTCTAATATTTGTTTATGAATGTGGAAGAGACTGTAAAGTGAGTGGATTGTCGGATGGGTCTCAGGTTTTATATTAATTTTCTTTGACACTTTACACTTTAATTTAGTTTTTCTAATCCTGGGAATTTGAATGCTGATAAAACAGTTTATTTAATAAATGGTGTAAATATATTCCGAAATGTGTTTCATTGTACTTCCTGACTGTTTCTGGATGTCGCTGGTGTCTAGTATGGCCATCTGTTTGGGGAGGGGGGTGGGGTGGTTCTACGCTATCTCCATCAGGTTAAGGCATAGGGATGGAGACACCCTAAAGCAGGGGTCTCAAACCGGTTCCATGGAGGGCCGAGTGTCTGCAGGTTTTCACTCTCACCTTGTACTTGATTGTTTAATTATGTTACTGATTGGTTAGGTCTACCCTCATCTGGTTATTTCGGTCTGAACCTGGAGCCAATTTACAGGAAAAAACTAAAACCTGCAGACACTCGGCCCTCCGTGGAACCGGTTTGAGACCCCTGCCCTAAAGGCTGACGAAGAATCGCTTACAGAACCCCTCTGTCTGGTTATTTTTACACCATATACTTACAGTCAACCGAACAAAGAGGCTCTTATGCAAATTTTGAAACAGATTTAGAGTAGAACGTGTGCATTGTTCCCCAAGCTTTTCTGGTCAACTATATATACTTGGTTTAGCTGTGGTGTTTTAATTGCAGAAGCTATTAAAACAAAAAGGTTCAGTCAAATTTGGAGCTTCAGATTTTTAAAAGGTAAAGGGTGTGCAGTCCACCCTCTCACGATACAGAATATATACTTGTCATAGTCATTTTAAAGTTATCGTAGGAGCTATTGAAGCTTGCAGTGAAAAGTAGAAGCCTGCATCTGTTTACAATTCGAACGCACCCACCATCAGCACCAGCCTTTAGATCGCTAGGATCTCGGTCGCGGCTCCCAAACACCGCGGTTAGTTCTCCGTGCTCGGGAATGTTATGCTCGATTAAAATGTGGGTAAATAAGGACTGTGCAACATCCTATACACTTTTGTAATTACAATGACACCAATATTGGATTCATTGAATTATTCGTTAAAGAGAAATTGAGATTCAAATCGTCGAATTTCTGTCCCATGTCCAACCTAAAACTAACTTAATCGCATTAGAGAAGCCTGGTCCTTAATTAACACCTGTACATGACCTTTTCCGTGTCATTTTGACCTCCCTGGTGATTTAGTGGAGGATATGACCGTATACGTTCATTGTTGTATGTCATGGTTATATCTCGACAACTCTGTTTAGTCATTCTGGGCTTTCCTCTGTTGTCCTGACCCCCGGTGAGGCGTTCTTAACGTGTGCGTGATCCGTGATTGACGTTCGTTTGGGTCTCTGTTTTCTTCCAGAAACATCGCAACCGAAAACGTTGGCCCACCGTGTTTTTCCCTGGCCCAGGTGATGTATGTTCGTTTCGGGTGTCACAACCCGAGCGGACATCTAGGGAGTTTCCTGTAAAAATGCTTGTGTGCACATACTGAGTGTTTATTTAATCTAGTGACGTTATAGTTAATTGTTTTAAATGTAGTTTCCTGGAATTTCCTGTGGTATTGTTGCCACGGTTATTAAATGCATACACAATGCTTATACACTGCATTTCCTCCTAGCGCATAAATAACAAAGGCATATCCAATATCTGTCCATTGTCCATATACTCAGTAGTTTGACATTCTATGTTTAAATTTGTCTTTGGATGATCCTATTGATTTTTTTGGTCAACTCATAACACGCCGTTGAGCAGACATTAAAACAAACCCCGTGGGTCCATGATCAGACCTGTCCAAATGCATTATGCTTGTCTGGGTGAACTTCCCTGATGAAGAGGCGGTGGGTCTACTACTCACACATTGTGGGTGGTCTGTGGCATTGCCATCATTTCTTTCATTTCCAGCAATTGTATGATATGAAAATGTTCCACCATGAGTTGATATTCATTGATTTCCTCCATCTCTGATCCACCTTCAAGTGGACTAATTAAACAAGTTGGGCCACCTGTTGTCAGTCCAGAACTGGACATCTGGCTGAACAAAGGGGACAATTAAAGGCTTGATATAAACATAATAAGTAAGGCGGGGAGGAGTGCCTTCCGGGATACTAGCCATATATACCAAGTTTTATTAGCAATGGGATTGGTGGTTTTACTGACCAAAAGGCATTGTTTCATCTCACCAATCCCAGACCGGGATTAACTACATCGTAGACATCATGTCAAACATCTTTAAAGGTTTTAGTTGGTAATTAATCCCAGACAATCTTTTTTTTCTTCTTCTTTTGTTTCCATGTAGGTCATGTTTAATCCAAGCCTATATGACAAACTTTGAACAGCACGCTTGAGATATGACTAGAATACCAAATGGCCGGTAGTAATGTCCATCCGCATTTTATTGCATGCTCTTTAAATTGGCAAATATGAATTTACAAAAACAATTTGCTGTAACTAACAATGACTTTCCGATCTAACTGATATACCGTATACACCTGGAAGTGGGTTGGGATTGGGGTCCATTTCTGTTGTGTCCAACTGTGTTGTTCAACACAATGATCTTTCAGGGAACCGTGCTGTGGAACATCTTTAGCCAAACACGGCTAACCTGTACACATTTTTGTAGATCAAGGTCATCGTTCCGGCCCTCTCAGGAAAGAGCACAAACACATCAAACATACGTGGGATGACAGCCAGAACTTGTCTAAGTATAACTACACACAACTTTTAACATATGCCAGCAAATGGCACCTAATCATCTGATGAATGTGAGGTCTACATGGACAACAAAATGGATAGATGAATGTGAAGTGTAGATGGACGACAAAATGGATTGATGAATAGCTGTACTGAACGGTGTTTATTATTAAGTGCATAAATGGTAGTTCTGGGACATTTTCATTCTTCCCCCAAGCTACGTCTCTCCGGTAGCAGGTGTTGGGAACGTTCCCCAGTCCGTCTCACAGCTGCAGGCGAGCAACATCCCGCACTGGTCAGTGAAGGCATTGATTTGGCCTATTGATTTTCACATTAGAAGTCGGTGTGGTTGAAAAAGAAGAAAGTATAAATCCGATTAAAGCTGGACCTTCCGAAATGTTAAGCCTAATCCAATCAAAACTATGAAATGTATCGATTTTTTCCCCCTTACAGATCAATAAAGTGTCGACGGCTGGCCACTCCGATTGTGGGAATGTGGGCCCTGACTTTCCTTTCTGAGGCCCGGGAACGTTGAACATGAGCGCGCCTTGGGAATGCCGGTTAACACAGGGAAGGCTATACTATATTCAAAGTATTCCAGTGTTTTATGGTGTTTGTCTCAAGCCTTGGCAATGCTGGTTAACGAAGGGTAATCCATGCTACTTTTGAAGAATTCCAGTGTTTTATGGTGCTTAGTCTCATGTTACTGTGCTCGTTGCTCAATAATGTGACTTTACAGCCGGTACCATTTGTTTGGTCAGTGCCTTTCAAAGGAGCCTAGTTAGGGAGGGATGTCTTGTTTTATTTCCAGTTGTGTGGTCCTGGCCTTCTAATCTTCCCAGCGATGAGGAGAAAGGAGGCAAGGAGAGAGGAGGCGAGGAGTCTGGCATTGACAAAAGAGACTTCCATGTGAGAGCTTCCTCAGACCTATGAAGACATTCTGAATGTGCTAAACAGTGTGTGCTTTGTTCCAGTTATACAAGCATAGATGGACAGAGTTTATATTTTTTGTATTTGAAAGACATATTTCCAGAACTGCACTGTCATTGCTAATAGGAAGCTTGTGATACCTGTCATATGTACTTAAAAGAAAACATTTCCGTGTCATTTTTCATGTTTAGGATTAGGTTCATGTATGTTATGCCAAGTCAATAATGTCTTGTTTTCAGTAGACTACAGACTATTTTGTTAGATGACGCACTGTGTTTGAAATAGTATGTATTTACAGGTATTGGATTTCAAGGACAGGTACAGGCACAAGAGAGATTATCAATGCGACCCTTAAGGTTTTGTTTCTTCTGTCCCACTGCCAAGGGCTGTGAATGGCCACAGTTCAGAACCCCTGCCATTCATGATGCCCAGGCCAGTCTGCCCACTGTTCACGTGGGTCAACCCAGCTGCTGAGGGCAGGACAATGTGGCCCGTTTGTGGCTTGGAATGTGGCAGGAAAGAAAAGGTCTGTTCTACTGCCCTTTTAAATATCAGTGTCCACTATTAAAATTGTTGTGTGTGTGTGTGCGTGTGTGCGTGTGTGCCTGCGCTCGCTTCATGTCAGGTCCACGTGTGATGTGAATAAGTGTGTTATGCGGATAATTGCACGTGTGCATTCTTGCAGGTTTGTGTTGGTGAGAGAGAGAGAGAGAGAGAGAGAGAGAGACACTGTGAAGAAAGGTTTAGAGCGGGGGAGGGGGTTAGGAGGGAGTCTGGGCAGAGATCATGATCCTCGTAATCATGGAGGTTTAAGTCACTGGTGGTGTTGCCGACTCCTTCCCATGATGCAGCCTGCTGGGTAGGATTGGCCTACATGTGGTGCAGCGGGCCACTTGTGACTCGTGCCTCCCCCCGATTAGGTGGCACATCCCGGGCTGACCTGCGTCCCACTGAGGCGGCCGAAGCCACAATGGCTGGACAGAAAGCCGCGGACGTCAAGTGGCAGCTGTGTTACGACGCGTCAGCCAGGACCTGGTGGATGGTGAGTCCTCCATCGCCTCTCGGTCTCTGCCTTTCTTCCTGTTTGCTGACCGGGCTTCCAGCTGTGTTTTCTGCGTTTAAAAAAAAGATAGATAGCTCAATGTTTTTTTAAGAGTTCACCTGCGTGTGTTGTCTCGTATGAAGGTCATTTGTGCTGTCTGGTGTCAGGTGCCTATTTGCGGTGGTGGAAGTTCATTTTGGAGTATTTACTGCCTGTGCCACCACAGTATTGTCAAAGGACTCTGAGCTTCCGGTCGATACGTCAACGCTCATTCTCTTTAACCAGATGTCGTGTGTGCTGGCTTCTCTGGGAGCTGTGAGTCTCTGGAAGCTGTGAGTCTCTGGGAGCTGTTAGTCTCTGGGAGCTGTGAGTCTCTGGGAGATGTGAGTCTTTGGGAGATGTGAGTCTCTAGGAGATGTGAGTCTCTGGAAGATGTGAGTCTCTGGGAGATGTGAGTCTCTGGAAGATGTGAGTCTCTGGAAGATGTGAGTCTCTAGGAGATGTGAGTCTCTAGGAGATGTGAGTCTCTAGGAGATGTGAGTCTCTAGGAGATGTGAGTCTCTGGGCCCGTGACCGCCACTGCCTTTCCACAGGTCACGTCCGCCCTGCTTTTGGAAAGGTCACGTTCTCAGACGTCCTCAGGCGGATCACAGCTACCGTGCCCCCCCCGCGCGATCGGCGCCTGCTCGTCGACCCCTTTTTGTGTACCGCCGTCGTTGCCCGATGGACTGAGGGAAGCCATCACCCATGAGCCCACTGGAGCTTGACGTGCTGAGGGGCTGCTAATGAGAGCGGTATCTGCGCCAGCGCTTGTCCATGTGCTCGTTCAGCCTCCTTGAGTACCTCCACGTTATATAATAAGCACCTGGTGGTGGGATCTTGAGTACCTC
>JACXGK010002793.1:0-50910 GCA_016801125.1 Novumbra hubbsi
GGGGGGTACATGAGGGGTACGGGGAGGGGTACAGGGCCCAGAGATGCAGGGGCTATTGACAGGTGCAGACAGATGAAATGCAGAGAAGAAATGGGAGGAAAAGGATGTTAGGAGGTGAAAAACTAAATTAAGTTGGGTTTGGGTTTGTCAGAAAATCAGCGGATGATGATTTTTTCTCTGAGAACTTCTGAACACATGATCCCATAGAACTTCCCATCTGCCCTGAACTCAAAGATTGCCATCTGCCGCAAAGCAATAGAAGCACCTCTTTATTTGGCATGTATCGTGAAGTATCAGCCGCTCGGCACTGCTTCATCAAGTACAATTATAACACCGGAGCTAAGCGACAGGAAACTTCACAGTGCTGTTAACCCAGGTTGGACGGTGAACATCTTGTCCAGAATTGTATGTTTCAACATGATGATGCAGGATCCATGAGAGTGTTGAGGACATTTTTCATAAACGGACCACAGTGCCTCAAGGGTTTCCGGGGAGAGGGTTGATAATGTGCAACTGAATGAAAGACAAACCAGAACAGGAAAACAGCCCAACCATCATGGACTTCCCACCACATACATACCCCACTCATACATTTTACATGGCCTTGTCTCTACAATACAGTGGAATCTCAGCCTCCTCCAACGTCTGAATAATTCATGCAATAAAATGCTGTTTTTTGCTTTCCTCAAACTGTCTTCTTTTCTTGGCCGTACTCAAAGTTGCGATAGTTAGAAACAAGGTTTCAGAAGCAGGCAAATGGCTGGAAGATAGTGGAAGTGGTGACTGAAGGATGCATATGTGTGTGTATGTGTGTGTGTTCCTGTCCTCACTAAAATAGTTGAAGAGGGAATATCGTGCAAAGTGAGGACATTTTCTTTTAGTGAAAGAAAAAAATAATTGTCTAACAGATTTAATTTTAGTGTTAGTCTTAGTATTCAGGGTTAGGGTTATTTTGTTTAAGGTTAGACTAAGGTTAGGGTTAGGGATAAAGTTTGGGATTAAATATAATGGTTACTTTTTTACTTTTTTTTTACTTGAAGTCTAAAATTCGGATCTGTGCTTATTCAGGCTATAAAAAGAGCTTAATTCTTTTTTAGTATCAGCCTCAATGATGGCAAGCTGTGTTAGCTGATTCCTTTGCTACTGACATAACTATGAAGTACTGAATTAAGAATAAGACCCTAATCTTCCGCCTTTTGTAAATGCTGTAGTTCATTCTGAAGCAAAAGCCTACCATCAAATAGTATCTGTAGTCCAGGCCTGCTCATCCCGTGGCCCCAATAACTGTCGATTCATGACAGCTCTTCCGCGAAGTCCACCAAGAATGCTTAAATAATCAATCACATCCTATCCCGTATTGCTGTTTGGCCAGAGCGATGACACAGTAGATGCACAGTTATTCTATCATGGGAGTCAACTGCGTGCGTGCCCTTCGTGAAAGTACGTCAAGGATAAACAACTCACCGCTGCACTGCCGCATGGCCACATTTCGTCAGATCAGCAGAATAAATTAATGCGCGCGTGGATGTCCGCTGTCCTATCAATACAGAGGAGAGTGGACGCGACAACACATGCGGAAAAGACCACAAATTACTCACATGTTATCTACATGGTGTTTTTTCTTCGTTTTGGGAAGTCATTTTCCTTCTTTTTTTGCTGGAGAACGGAAACATTGCATTAGGAGTGTAACGAGATTTTTTCTTCTTTCCAAAAAAGGATATTTGTATTCGGTACCCTAGTGGCATTCATCTATGTTCCAGTATCAAACGTATCCTATCTGATCAAATTGCGCGTGGAGGAGCTATTTCGTTTTTTTATTTAGCTTACATTTAATTTGAGCATTACTTTTATTGCATTAATCATACAAGTGTAGGCCTAGAGTATTTTAAGTACGATTAACAGATGAAGAAAAACGTCGAAAATTGGGATGGGAATATTTACTTTAAGTGTTTGTTTTAAATTTCACCCAATTGTTTCCCTAAGGAAATAAGTATTTTAAGCTCCTACAGAAGATCAACAGGCACAGTACATTTTCTGGTTTTCAGTGATAAAGGTACGAGACAAATGTGTGCTCTGAAGAGAAGCCAACCTGAGGAGAGTTGAAACGTTTGAAACTCTGTCCATCACCTTCAGGCGCGGTTGCTTTTGAGCGTCACGTGTCCGCCATACGGATGCCCAGAACTTGGGCTGCGCGAGCCGGAGGCGCGAGGAAAGCGTCATGGGACGTTTCAAATACCTATAAAGGTAAGATTATAACAGATTATAACCATAGTTAGGGTATTTTCACGTAATTTCCTTTCGGTTTGGCGGATTTAATTGCGGTCTTGCTAGTGCTTATGGAGTAGGCTGGGCATTGCTAGATTAGGCCTATTACAAAAGTCACTGCTTCAATTCGTTTTGTCATTTATATAAAAAGTTACCTCTCAGGATGTGGTTAGCATATACAGAAAACAAAATGTTGGATCATGAAACTGGATAGATGAAAGACCCTTTAAAACAAATAATATGAAAATGTGTCATAAAAGACTGAAAGAGAAAATCACTATAATTTAATAAGACAACGTTTTTCATTTCAGTTCCATCCATGTTCGCGTCCATGGGCATGGTGCGGCTGTCCATGGTACTGATACTTTCTGCTGCCGTGCGATTAAAACCTGGCAATTGTAACACGTGTAATTTGTTCAGAAAGCAAGATTGGTTCAATTGTATTGGCTATGTCTTTTTTCCAGGTTTTGTGTGGTGTTAACTACGTATTTGAGCTCTCTTTGAAGAACTTCCACTTGATGACAAAATAGAAATAGTGCCATGGCTTGTCTATTGGCTTGAGAGTTGGTCCAATGCATTGAAACAGAGGTTAAAATGTTCGTTCCAATCACAATGTGAACAGAAAACCCTTAGCACTCATTGTTTAGGATGGGGCCATGGACTGTGTGGGTGTGTGCGTGTGTGTGTGTGTGTGTGTGTGATTGGCAAGCTGGGGTCAATACCCTATAATGTAACCTACAAAATATTTTGCGATTGATCATTATGTAGCGCTAGAGGACAGTGTATCACAAAGAGTATAAAACCTAATTCTAGCGATCAGCTATGCTGTAAGGGTAGTTTTCTGTACTACAATATCAGAATCAGCTTTATTGCCAAGTAGGTTAACCCATACAAGGAATTTGCTGTGGTGTATTGGTGCATGACAGTAAACACAGTAATGGCTAAAAACATGGATAAAATATCACAGTAAAAAGTAAAAATAAAAATGACCCAGTCAATAGAAAATGTGCAAAACACTTACCATTAAAGTAGCATAATGTGCAATGTGCAAGACAGAAGTCCAAATAAGTGCAATTATGTAACCCATTATGTTGGGGGGCGGAGGGGGTCAGGGTCAGTGGGGGTCACCGGGCCTTGTTGATGAGGCCAGCTGCCGATAGGTAGAAACTGTTCTTGTGGCGCAAGGTATTGGTCCATATTGACCTTTTCAAGTCGGGCTGCATGTGTTTGGCTAGTGATTTGTGTTTGATGGGGAATCACATCAGTCAGCCTGTTGGCACAAGGCTTGCTAGGTGTGTGGGTGTAAATGGCTTTCTAACCTCCGGGGCACAGATGTTCTGGCCAGGTCGGCATGGGAACAGAAGGCAATACGTTCTTTTGATCCTAGACCCTGGGGATAAGTGGGCTTGACCTGAAAGACTGGAGAACTGTCACACCTAGAGGGTACCGTAGAGATGATAGTTTGTCTTTGTGCCACAACATAGCCCGGTGTTACTAAGACTGTGTATTCCTCTATCTCTTTATGTAACAGCATCCCTCTGTCTCTGGTTAACCCGTGTCTATATTTTCTTGCCAAAACCTATACCGCGTCCAAGCATTTATCTGTAATTGGTTATAGATTATTTGTATAACCAATTATTTGTATACAAATGTGTAGCCCTGTACATTCCGCAGGATTTGGTTACATCTTCCAGGTTGGGAACTCAAGGACCAGGGTTGTCTACCATGGGTACAGAATGACTTGGTAGACAGTTGATCCACCACAGGCGTAATAATCATAACTAATCATGTATGGTCTGCTAATGGGGTCTTCGTGATTGGTTGAGAGTAGACCCAAAACAGTTCCAGATGAAAGGCAACAATCAAATAAATTAAAACTTGCTTTGGCGATACACAATTAATGTTGAAATGAGGATTACGCTTGCTGAGTAGAACTGTACTCAGTTGTACTTACCTGGAAACACTTATTATTTATTGGGGTGTAATAGGGTAGCCTGGGTTGATCTGTTTTACATTGAATATAGGACTAACTTCAACAACGAGATGGAATCTGTAGCAACCTGTAGCATCTGAAGAAACGGGATCATCAGAATGCATAATCAGTCATTTCAAAAGGACATATAAACGCAAATGTAATTTCTACTAGTAAACGTTTGCTTATGATTTTGTTTGTGCGTTTAAGACTGTAACTAGATCAAGTTGTCCCAAATGTCAAATGTAGTCGTAGGACTGACAAGAAAAGAACATCCCCAGTTTGCACTGCGATCCGATTAACAAGGTACTGTAACATCCACAAATATAGAACTATATAGAAATATAGAATAAACATATTCTATATTCTATATTATATAACTAATCTTCTGTATTGCATGTGTAGCAAGCAGAACATGACAAAGGATAAACTATAATAAAACATGCAAATATTGACAAAAAGGTGTTTGTATTGTTGTTTGTTGGCAACAGCATCATAAGCAGGACAAATGCCTCCATAAAAGTGTCTGTCTATGGCTTCTAAATGTAGGGGTTTTGATTAGGTGGGTCGCCTAGCTGTCCCGTCAATAGAACTATAGAATAGTGTAGTATAATGCAACCACACAATAGAAACATCACCACATTCAGTCACTGCAAGAATGATCGCTCACTTCCACTGGTGAAACATCCCTGTAAGGGGCAAAGCGTATAGCATTAGTATTTAAGACTTACTGTAGCTGTTCCTCATTCATCCTAATTAGCAGAGCTGCAAAATTAGGGGCTTTATAAACTTAAACACATTTTCTTAACACTGACAGTATTCCTCTTTAAAGGAAACAGGATATAAATCCTCTCCTACTTTGATCTTCAGTCTGATTAAATATGTTTTTTGAAATGTTTTTTCTATTTTTTCTTATTATTTTTATTATGTGTGACCTATTTCCTTGGGATTTTATTGCTTTTATTTTGCTTTATGTGAGAACCTGAGAATACAACAGTTTAACTGAAATGCATTGCCTTTAGTCCTGTCTCTTTCTATGCATTTGTGCTTGGGCTGTATTTGGTTTCATTTCTTCTGTGTAACACACATGCAATCCACAATGTTCCCACATGGAATTATACATTCTGAGATCCTTTTCCACCATAAAACTTTAACCAGGAAGTTAGACAACTTGGATAACTAGGAAGTTAGACAACTTGGACAATGTTTGTCCCATGTCATCAAAACCACGTGCTTTCTAACTTTCTAACCATGGCTAGGGTACTGAGGTTCTATCTGGTGATGTTGCATATATCAGTGACATATTACACATCTATGCCATAATTGGTGATTACGTGTTTTCCCAGAATGCATCTTTAACTAAAGGCACATCTCAGTAGGTGGCACAGCGAGTTTGTGACATAACTCACACGGAGACTGAGCCCAACTATGTTGTATTTAAATGGATGTAATGCAATGAATGCATGTCAACCCCATTATATTTATGTTTAAGTCTTTGTTACTAATACAATGTGTTAGAAACTACTTTTACTACAAACAATGATTTCAGTTTGCTAGCTATACTTTGCCTTTTCATAACCAGAAATGTACACTTTGAATATGGTATGCCGGGAAAGTAGCCTAATACAGTATATAAAAATTGTACTTGAGTAACTACAGGTTTTTAAGGGGATCTGAAGATCTGGGTGATCATTTGCAATTGCAGTACTATGCCCTTTCAATTTCTTCAAAGAGTGGATGTGATCACGTGAAGCAGTAACATCTGATTCAAAGTGTGGCTCGATATCTAAGAGCTAGATTATGTAAATGTCAGCACCCCTCTCCATCTCCCTCTCTCCATCCCCATCTCCCTCTCTCCCTCTCTCCCTCTCTCCCTCTCTCCCTCTCTCCATCTCCCTCTCTCCATCTCCCTCTCTCCATCCCCATCTCCCTCTCTCCATCCCCCTCTCTCCATCTCCCTCTCTCCATCCCCATCTCCCTCTCTCCATCCCCATCTCCCTTTCTCCATCTCCCTCTCTCCATCTCCCTCTCTCCATCTCTCCTTCTACCCTCTTGACCCCAAGGTCTGAAAGAATGTGCAATTACCTGTCCTGTACGTTTATTCCAAGAGTGGAAGTGATCACTTAAAGCAGCGACATCATATTCACAGGGAGGGCCGTGGGGGACACTAAGAGCCGGATTGTGTAAATGTCAGCGCCTCTCTTCGTCCCTCCCCCCCCCCCCCCCCCCCCCCCCCCCCCCCCCCCCCCCCCCCCCCCCCCCCCCTCCCCTCCACAATCCCCCATGCAGAGTGTTGATGGAGAGGATTTCGAATGTCAGCCGGGACAGTGGTCATCTGTGGTGGAATTCTAGCGACAGTCATCCTGTTGACTATCGTCGCAGTGCTGTGCTACTGTAGGTTACAGGTAAGCAATAGCCTCGGCACGACCACGCCACATTCCGAGGGGCTTTTCCCCGGGGGGGGGGGGACCCCGCCCCTCGGCGCCACGGCAACCTGCTTGTTTCACCCGCTCACTGTTCTCTGTGGTCCTTTTGGCAGTATTATTGCTGTAAGAGGGAGGAGCCGGACAGGGAGGAGGGGGAACCACCGGAGCTCACCACCATGTCCTCTCCGCCCACGCCAGTGCGCGCTGCCGGCGAGCCCCACGCCACGACGACCACGCCCCCCTCCGAGCCCAACGGGCCCACGTTCGTCTACACGCCGCCGCCGGTCGTCCCGCCCCACCGCCCGTTCTGCCCCTCCTGCTCCCGCTACTCGCTGCCCTTCTACCCGCAGCGCCCGTGCGACCGGCTGCGGAACGGCGGAGGCCGAGTCAGCTACCGGACTGTGGAGCAACAGGAGCTGGACCTGCCAGTGGAGCTGGCCAGCTTCAACCACAAGCTGAACCTCATCCGCTCGGTCACCATGAGAGAGGTGGTCACCCACAGTGTCAGCACCGACGTGTAGCCCCACCCCCCCCCACCCCCACCCGGGGACCAGGAGAACGCGATTAGCTTGCCCCGCCCGGCTGGGTGTCATTTTAGCGCACTCTTAGCTAATCATCGTTAGATGTTTTCCACCTCACCCGTCCGACGGATACGTTCTCGTGCTAACACGATGTAGAGAGGTGTGTGTGATGTGCAGAAATGGACACCTGCTCCTGAATTCACTCGTTTCTGTGCTCTCACTTCGTCCTTTTCACTACACTCGTTACTCCGTCGGTACGGCAATGGCAACCGTTGTCGCGAAAATGTGTCTTCGTCGAAACAGCAAGAACGTAGCAAGGACATGACATGTGTGTGTCTATGTGTGTGTCTGTGTGTTTCTGTGTGTTTGGGGAAGCACACGGACAGTATTTTTGTAAGGGCTTATAATCATAGACACGTAGGATGGGTAATGGTGTGGGAGGCCTTTTCTCTCCAGAGAAGCAGGCAGATTAAAGGAGTGGTACTGGATATGTTGTGTGATATCTGTCCTGTACATTATCTAGGGCTTTATGCAGCTGACTAAACCTAATGTACTTTAAGCTACTAAAATCAGTAAAGTAATGTATTTGTCCCCACCAACAAAAAGTACTTATGGTTCCCCGATCCTCTGAAGTGTATTTGTTTTCAGTGTCCTCTCAAGACTACTAAATAATAGTGTAGAAGCAGAACTATTTTAAGGTTATCCCGTAACAACCTAAATTGAATACATTTTTTAATATATATAAAAGTGATTTTGCTGTAGTTTATTGTCAAATCATATTCTTCAAGTCCCACAATAAATGTAAAATACTTCAATTGAGTTGATTGCTCATGTCTGTCCTCTTCACTCGGTCAAGATGGGGGTCCAACAGTGCTTACCTTGGGGCTGGATCAGGTCTGGGTTCTCCTTTCGGTGATATGAGCTATACAGTTTAAGCTAATATTGTGGGGGGCAAATACGAGCTAAAGATGTGGAACATGTTTAGGAGGAAGCAGTAGCTTCCAAATGTTGATCAATTTACCAAACAATGAAACATGCTCTCTTGTTTTCTGTATTGGGGTTTTGTTTCATTGGTAAGTAGCATATGTGTTTTGTTAGTTTGAAAGCCCCACACATACCAGCAGGGGGCATCAGGTCCCTTTTCCATCACATATACAACTACTTAGAATGAATCATATGTTAAATACAGTAACCAATAAACAGATGGACATATTAACTCCATGCCTTTTGTGTCTGATATAGCATTTAAAGAAACAGCAAATATTTACTCATGGAAATACAAACTTTTTAATGGAAATCCAGGTAAATACATTGAATAGGTAAGTCAACAACAGTACAAAATGTATATATTTTTTGTGCAAAGCCGTATCCGTTACATAAATATATAAGAGTACATTGGACATATAAACTGTCAAAATAAGATACATTATTATATGTATTTCAAACTTTTCAAGTTTCAGGAATATTTCAGTCCATGATGGCCATGACTTCAGTCTTGGCCATTGACTTCAGTCTTGCCATGTTAATCAGGGGAAAACAAACATCAGCCAACAGACAAGCCTATTCTTTTCCTCAAAGTTTCCACATCACCCATTTTTTTTGATGAGGCCAACACTATGACCCAGTTAATTCTTATTCTTTTCCACAAAATAAATCAAGTTAGGCTAGGAGGCTGAAAATGGATTAGCACATTAGCCTCACATTAGCCTCACATGCCAGACAACTAGTCCACTAGGACCCTGACTCACTCTCCCATCCACACTTAGCTAAATTACATGTCATAACTTCAATAATTCTATGCCATGGATGATAAGGTAATGTGTGATGAGCAATAAATTCATTGCATGTCCAGAAAATATAGACATTATGTGCTTGCTGACCGTGTCACTCAAGGGCATCTGATTTACAGAAAAAGAAAGAATATATTTGAGGGGCAGAATAAGGAAATGTCAGCTACAAAGAGATGACGAATGTTCGAGTCTTTAGACATCTTATACGATTTTCCTAGACATATTCTAATTGTGCACGGCACTAATTAGAAAATGTAATTAAATAATATTCATCCTAACAGTCTAGACATGCAGTATAGGCAACAAGGAAATAATTTAATGTACACTGTCTTTCCACACGTGTGGACCGTTGTCTTGGAGTAATGGCAAAAGAATCCCCCGTTTGCCTTCCCACCGTCGTCTTCTACCGATCCTTCTCCTTTGGTTCAGGCTCTTTGGATACACGGGGGGCCCGGTGGCGGGGAGCTGGGAGGTGGGGTTTTCACCTCCACTAAGAGCTCCGCTGGCTCCTGCAGGAGTGGCAGCAGGCCTTGCTGTAGTACCAGTGGCTGCACAGGTTCACCTTCAGCGCCAGGGAGCAGTTGGTGGTGGGCCGGTCCTGGCAGCTCTCATCTGCGTGTGGAAAAAGCAGCGTCATCCTCATTCAGAAAACATACCAGTCACTTCTCACAATTAAAACGCACGCGCTTGCCAAGGAAGACCAGGGTCCCCGGCTACACTGCGTCTCTCCAGAGTGACTGGGACCCTTTGCAAACGTAGCCAGGGGCGCTTACACAAATCCTGATACCAGTTATGTGTGTGCCTCACTGCCGTCTCCGGGAGGGTCATGGCTGGAACATGCATAACCTGGGGTCCAAACCTGGGGGTTCCGTGGGACATGGCTGGGACATGCATGGTCTGGGGTCCAAACCTGGGGGTTCCGTGGGACATGGCTGGGACATGCATGGTCTGGGGTCCAAACCTGGGGGTTCCGTGGGACATGGCTGGGACATGCATGGTCTGGGGTCCAAACCTGGGGGTTCCGTGGGACAGGGCTGCAGGGCGCAGGTCTGCTTGGCCACGGGCCTGGTCAGGGGGTCGCAGCCTCTCACAGTGTCCCTGCCTTGGTAGCACTTCACGTCCCTCATCCGGACGCCCACGCCACACGTCTTTGTGCACTGCGGAGGACACACGGCAAACAGCACGGTCACACTGACGGCGAACGCCGCCCGCCAGGGTTAGTGGTGCAGGACGCGCCGCATCGCTCGCGGTGATGGCGACGACCCGGACGGCGCTGATTCGCTACGGGGTTCCCGTGTAAGTGTTCCCGTGTGAACGTGATGCACACGAAGGCGGTGGGCGCGTTTCGGCGAAGCCTCACCTCGGACCAGGGCGTGGTGAACCACTTGAAGCAAGGCCTCTCGAAGCAGGTGCTCTCCTCCTCCGGCCTCTCCGCGCCGGCGCAGAGCTCGTCGTCGTGGCTGCGGAACTTCCCGTCGGCGATGGCGGCGCACTGCACGGCCCGTCGCTTCACGCCGCGGCCACACGTGGTGTTGCACTGGCGGGACACATCGACACGGCTCTTAGCTAGCCAGTCGCGAACCACTGAGAAAACCGCTGAGGAACGGACCGGGCTGCCTTACCCTCTCCCAGTCCTGGGTGAGCCAGTGAGGGCCGCAGTCCTTCTCCCCGCAGGGGTGGATGGCCAGGGGCTTGTTCTCCGGAGGGCACTGGGACTCGGGCACCACGCGGCCCTCTGGGGTTTTGCAGTACACGTGGCGCACCATCCTCCCCTGGCCGCACGACCCCGAGCACTGCACACGCCCGGAGGTCAGAGGTTAATGGGAGGGACGCGGCGAAGCTGCCGGCATCCGCCGGGTCGGTGCGCGTGCCGGAGTACTCACCGGCCCCCATTCGGACACGGCCCACTGGCGCTCGCAGGGCGGGCCCGTGCAGTTCTTGGTGTTAGGCGGGACGGTCAGGGGGTCACACGACTTGATTTCGTCTGAGCACCGAACCTCCCGGGACACCTGGGACCTGCGGCCACACTTGGCTGGACACTGGGAAGGAGGCAATCAGCTTCAGTATCATCTTATGCTGTTCTAGCGCATCATGGTGATACCGCATATCAGTGTTCCTGTTACGGCTCTTCACCCATAACCAGCTTACCTCAGCCCACTCCCAGCTGAGTTCTGCCAGCCTCATCCCAAACCCAGCAGAGTTCTGCCAACCTCAGGCCACTCCTAGCAGAGTTCTGCCAACGTCCTCCCACTACCAGCTGAGTTCTGCCAACCTTAGCCCGCTCCCATAAAACTCTACCTTAGCCCAACCCTGTGAATCTCTGCCAACCTCAGCTCACCTCTGCGGGGGCTCTGCCAACCTTAGCCCCCTCCCACGGGACTCTGCCTACCTCAGCCCACTCAGCCACCTCCCACTGGGGACCGCAGGTTGGGCTCTTGCAGATGCGCCGTTCCAAGGGCCTCTCCAGCTCTGCCAGGGTGCACAGGTCACTGTACACAGAGCTATCTAATCCCGGCGACAGCATCTTCCAACAGCGCACCAGACGGAATTGGAAGCCCTCACCACAGGTACGAGAACACTCACTCCAGCTACTGGCTTCCCACCTGATGCATACAGGTACAATGATATCAGGGACCAAGTTATACACGCATATTTATCTGGGCCAGGGGGATCAGATTAGCCATTAAATGCAGAGGTAGACCAGAGGTAGGCCAATGTGTTTTGAAATGAGTTGTTTTGTGCTCTATACCTGGGCTGGCATTCTCTCCCGATGCAGAAGTCGTGAACAGGCTCGGGTCGAGTCATGGTGTCACAGTGTGTGTCATCTACCTCGATGCCGTCGTAGCGCACACACATGGCAAAAGACTTTGAGACTCCTGCAGAGGATTATAACAGACATGGTGTGGAATAATACAACACAGTCTGTACGGACATAATATATCCATATTATACCCTTGTGTGTTCTTCTTTTACTACCAGTACCAGTCCATTACAATTGGATATTGGATTGGAATTTGATTTTTACCGTTGTGGTAAGGATTTAAAAGATATGGTGTGTGTGTGTGCGTGCGTTCGTTCGTGCATTTACCTATAGAGCAGGTAGAGGTGCAAGGTTCCTGAGAAGACAATTTCCAGCGGTACATGTCTGCAGGGCTCAATTTGAGGTTTTTCGGCAGGAACCTCTGATTGGACCTGTCAAAAATATCACATGACAACAATGTCTCACATGATTGGGCCTGTCAAACAAAACATGACTTGGCCTTCACAGCAAACTCACTGAACTCCAGCTTCCCACACAGCACACACACACACACACACACACTGCTGCATCACTGCAACAGCTGATTCACCTCCTCACCAGAACATAACATCCAGCGACATTCTGTTTTTCATTAATTCACATAAAATTGACATGCAAACTCTTGTAATATCACTGTCCACTTTTTATTGCTGGAGCAGAGATGTTTATTTGAAAATACACAGGAACTTTGAATCCTACTTCATTGGCATATCTCAGTGTAACTGTGACTAATGCCTGCGCATTTATCCCTAGAGGTGACTTACACTCCGACAATATATTTCTTCCCAGTCATATTTTTCACTTTGCCAAAAATACCTAGAATTATTTGTTTTTAAGTGATAGGCTGTATCCCTTTGGATATTGTCCTCCATCTTTACCTTCTCTCTACCTCTCTATCGTCTCATCCTCTCTTCATTCGCCCTTTTCTCCGGTCTGTAGGCCTACTTCCACTTATCCTTCTTTTCTGTTCTCCCCACCTCATCTTCCTCTTCAATCCTTCCTTCTCTCCAGGGGCGGAGGAAGACCGGGGGTGTCACATGATGTGTTTTATGGGGCTCTGGCAGGACAACCCGCGAAGCCCAGGCAAGCTAACATGAATTATAAATATGATGGGATGCAATCCCATCCAGCCTGGGAAGTCTGCTCTCCATGCCATTCTTGAATAAAAAAAAGCCAGCAAAGGACGAGGCCAGAAGTCAGCCTGGAGCACATTCCCTTGGCCAGCCCGACCTGCGGTGTGGGCCCCGGTCCCTGACCAGACTACTCAGCACAATGCCCCTCTGCTCAGGGCCGCAACAGGACCCTCTAATCCCTTCGCGGACACATCCAGCGAGCTGGTGTTTCTGAGGGTGAAGATAACAGTGGCTGTGGGTGTTATTCTGAGCTGACACCGTTTGCATGGTTCCTGCACCAGGCGGCAAGCTCATCAATGTTACCGACTGTTTCTGCTACAACTACACTTCTGGGGGCAAAAAATCCAATCGAGTTCCAATAGAGCACATTTGGTTCATGGGAGAACCCTATTCTGTCCCGTATAGTATCATTTCTGGAAGATCTATGGATCCGAAAATGTAACTAACCTGAACCAAGAAAGTACTTCAAAAGGAGTCATCTTGTCTTATAGCGACAGCCGAACAGCCCTCTTAAACTGTAGATGGCCCCTTTTTGAATCTCTGCCCGCTCGCGTGCATCCCCCCTCACTGTACCTGGTTCTGTTGGTGCGGTTGTTGTTCTTCATCCCTGTCAGCAGTTGGGTTCGGTTGGGGAACAGCAGGTCTCCAGTCTCGTTCCTCCGCCGGCCAAGACTGAACTCTCCAAGAGAGCCGTTGTGGGGGAACAGGCCTTCCTGCTCCACACTACTGTAATCCCCCTCCAACAGCCCCACCTCCGACCAGAAAAGCCCCTCTCCCTCGGTCAGGAGCCGATTGGTGGAGATGTTGACGAGCAGTTCGTCCGGGCCAATCCGCTTGCCCAGCAAGACCCTCCAGATGAGGTTCTCAGAGTGCGGCCGCTCCTCTAAAGTCCTGCCGGCTGCTGGGACAGCGACTGCCACGCCCCCTGCCGGGTGACTGCCGTTACAGTCTGTTAGGATGACAGCAGTTGATGGGAAAGACGGGACATGATTAAAACGGTGAGAAAGCCTTTGAACCGGTCCTGACCAGACGTTTTTTGTCCTGTTTGGGTCAGACGGTCAGGCAAAACTCCCGATTCTTTTTTTATACTGCTTGCAAAGATAACTTCAATGCGCTGTTTGTGTCCTACAACAAAACCGTCCAGAAAGCCTTTGCCCAAACACCATCCGAGCTCTGTCTGGTTCATTGGTGTGGACAGGTATGCAGCTGGGCATTTAGCCATTACCACTCGTTTTTGTGGTGCCGACATTTTTCATATCCACCTGTGAATAATGCAGCACTCCAAAAGGCCAGCAGAGAGGAATCTCTTTTTAAAACCCCAACGTTTTATCTCATCTGATTTCTGAGCGGTGAACCGTGTTTGGCTCTCTCCTGCTCCTTTTCTCCACTTAGCCCTCCTTTCACTCCAGGTGCTGTGAAAGCACAGAACGATCAACTCACTGATAGGACGTGCTGGCTAGCTCTGTAGGTAAATCTTTGCTTGCTCTCTCTCAGCATCTCCCTCTCTTGTTCGACCCTAAGCATTCCTCTCACTTCAGGTGCTGTGAAAGATATGACGGCATGGCTTGCTCCGTATGAAAAACCTGGACAAACAACTTTTCACTGTTATGTTGGTTACCTGCTGCAGTATCTTCTGTTATGTATGTAAACAATAAGACATGAGTGGGTGGGGAACACGGTCAATAAAACGTGGCTAAGAGCTATTCTAAGGCCCAATACATTGTAGAGTTGTGTATTGGCAATACAGCACAAGCAACGTGCCATATTGCTTTTTCTAAACTCGCTACCAACGCAGTTAATGCACACAGTGATATGATGCAACACCCCCGGTATACGGTCTAATATTCCACGGCAATCAGCCAATTGAACTGGTCGTGTGAGGATCATCCTATTGGTAGATTGTGACGTATTGGTTATTACTTGTGTATTGGGGCGGGGTCGCACTCTCTGCATCACAGTTGTTTGCCGCCGTCTCCTCGTACACCTCGTTGGTCTCCTGGCCCTTCTGGCCGTCGGCCCCTGGCTCCTCGGCCCTCTGCTTCGGCCCCTGGCTCTGTGGGGCCTCAGGGGCCGCCCTGTCATAGGAGCTCCCATTGTGGGCCGTCATAGTGCTCGTCTCCAGGGACCCACCAGGGGCCACGCTATCGGGGCCGGTGTAGACCGGCGGCTGGTGGACGGGGGAGAGGGCCTCCCGCAGGACGGTGTACTCGTACGTGATGTACGGGACGCGGCCATTCTGGTTCCACACCTACGAGGAGACAGAGTGGTCTGTAGCAGAGGCAGGGCTTCAGCGGGTGCGATGCGGCAGCCAATAGGAGGAGCAAAATGTTTGTCGTTATAAAAACAACCGCTGGCAGCATGGAAACTGGAATCTGGTTGTTGATTTTGTTCTGAATACATGCATGTCGGCATTGATAAGTCATTTATACGTCTGATTTTGTTCAGGATTGCATAATGCACTTTTAATACTGACCAATCGGCGAAAGCGCAATGCCAGATCGTGTCGTCTAGGGAACCAAAAGGAACTTGAACAAGCTATTTCCTGCGCTCAGGCGTGAACGGCAAAGACTTGTAATCGCAGATACACATTTCTGTAGGCAAATACAATACTAAAATAATCGGCAGATGGTATGATAAAGCCACATTTCAAGCCAACATGTTTGATGTGGGAAATCAGATGGCGTCGGTTAGAGGACACGTCTATGCCTCATACACATTGGAGTAAAACGGATTGTTTGAAATACATGTTGGTTGGTTAAACTTACCTTTTATAATGCCTTATAGCAGAGGAATTTCTCTACGTTATCCTCCTCACAGTGCAGAAATACAGTGCAGTCAAATGTAATTATTACGGACATTCCAGGTTGTTTTTGGAGGACATGAGCAAATGTTCATGCAGCTGAGACTAACCATGCGGAGCTGCAACACTTATTCCCTCCTAGATAACTCAGTCAATTGCACATTGTGTTTATACTGTTATACAGTTCCTGACGGCTGTAAAAACCTTTGACTAGCCTGCCGGCATCATGGAGCTGAAAGTGAGAGAGTCCGCGACAGGAGGATGGATACCTGTACGTTCTGGAAGACTCCTGCTGTTTTCTATCTATCTGCAAGTTCCTGGGTATATGTGCACCACTAACCTAGAGATCACAAGAAGCCCTGGCTGACAGGCAAGGAAATGAAGCTGAGCAGAACTTAGCAGACCACAGTACCAGAACATTAATGGCTTGGTCGATGGGCCCTTTGGCTACGACGTACTCGATCCCTGTCTCGTAGACATCCATGGGCCGTCGGTACTTAAAGACCGTCCCTGCCGCATGGAAGTTCTGGGGGCTGTCCACCTTGTAGTTCCCGTTGAAGAAGAAGTTCCCCGCCTGATCGGTGACAGCTGTGTAGGGGACAGGATTGAACACAGTCAAGGCCAATCCTTGTGGAGGGTCAGCGGAGGAGTCAGTTGACTCTATGGAAAGGTAATGTCTCGGACGTTCACTGTATACTAGAAATTCTCCTTCACATACTGTTTATAACCGTAGATTTATACAAGGGAGTCCATCGCAGAGTGAATCACAAGAGAGTGGGATTTAGATCAATTTCAGGTGATCAATGTAATTCCCGTACTAACTTTCCACTTCCTCACAATCAAGACGGTTCGCTCCACGTGGTGAAGAAAGTAAGCTTTGTAACTGCGAAAAATTCATCCAGCCATAGCTATATATGAAACACGCAAAATATAAATGTAAAACAGTGGACATTAGAAATGTGATGTGTATGAATATAGTACAATAAGAAGGAAGTACACACCCAAAACATCAGCCGACTTCTTCCTCTCAATGATCTGGATGTCCCAGGAGCCCTCAGGGATTGTTGTAATAAAGGAGTAGCCTTGGTGACAGGAAAAAGGAAACATCATAAGACTGCATTTTACCTGCAACAATTTAGCCTGAACATCAGAGGCGTTAGCTGCAGATGCCCATAATAGAACTTGTTAGCGTTAGCTCTGTCTATATTTATCAATAATTATAAAGGGACATATTTGGGTGGCTGGTCCTAGATACAGTGGTAACAGTGACTCCATCTTTGTGAAACAATAGGGATTTACATTTATTTATAAAAGACGACCCTACACTAAAAGAATAGAATCAGAGATAAATCATATTTTGTGAAGATTGTTGAGAAAAAACTACATTTCAATCACACTTGCGAAAACAAATGTATAGACGTCCAGTAGTAGTGAATGACTTATGCTATACTTTCCTTGCTCAGTCATGTATCTACTCACACACAAGCTATCGCAGTCTGTGGTTGAGGTCGAACACACTCTTACCCAAATTAGTGGCCCCACGGCGGAAGTTTCCATTGACCCTGCTGCAGCTACTGCCATCACCCTGACACACTCCACATTTATCGAGCATGTTTGGGGAGAAGAGCACTCCATCACACCCGATTGGCTGCAAAGGATTGCCAGTAAAACAAATGTTAGTTGATCACATTTATACGCACACAAGTGTACCGTGCATATCTCTGAGGCTACTTAAGAAAGTTTGTTTAAAGCCTATTTCTTTGCGGTGACACAATTCATAGATCTATTCATAGGTGTCACAATACTGTTTTCAACATTCCTGGGCTGATGTTCATTAGAGAATTCTACTTCATGCACTTTCAACGGGAGCTGATGAAGGTTTCGTCTTACAATTCAATGCCTTGAAACCCAAGAAGGGAAATAAATAAGAGCAAAAACCTCTAATATGATTTCTTATGTGATGATAGATAAGTATATAGATGATAGATACAGTATAACATTAACCTAGCTAGATAATATTTTCAACCTCTGATAATAAATATGGCTGCAGTGTCTACAGAACGTGAGTGACCATGGCAACGACGCAACCTAGTGACAAAGGTGCAATCCATGATTGAGTCAACAAAAAAGACAAAAGCAATAAAAAGTAATAAAACCTTGCTTGGTGTTCCTTAAAACACAAAACTGAAGCAAATTGCTTTAGTGGACTGTCAGTCAATCTTTTCAATCTTAACCCAGTGGTAAATGTCTTCAAGGGTTCTGAAGGTTTTGCCTTTACTCTTCTTCTGATTTCTGGCTGTTCTTTATTGCTTTCAAGAGAACCCACAAAGATTCAGATGTCGACGTTTGGGCTCCGATGTGGCCAGACTACTACTGGGAGTGTGCCTTCTGCAGATGCCAGCTACAAGTAGGTCTTGTAGAGTCTTTAATTAGGAAAGACAACATTTGGCCAATCAGAAATGATCCTGAAGGTACAACATAATGAATCCAGATCTTTGTATATCTCTCAGCATTTATAATTGGACCAGATCACCCACAACATTGTAAATTAACCCCCACACCATAAGGCTGCTGCCACTGTGGTCCACGGTGCAGGAATCAATGTGCTCCTCCACAACCCATCTTCTGACATACACATGTCATAGTGATTCAAACACACGCCGTAAGAGATGGCTGTCATACCATGCTTTATTTTATTTCACATACAGCAATCTCTTCTCCTGCCACAAACCCTCACAGTCGAAGCCTGTACTTTGAAGACGGACGACTCTGCTAGATACCCAGGACTTCAATAGACTTCCTTCTGTCTCTCAAAGGAGAGACCTGTTAATACAGTTCAACAGATGTAGAAAGTTTTTGGGTTCTTCCAATACCGTTCCATTCTTCAGCTTGCCCAGTTTCTTCAGACGTCTTTATGACAGCTAAAAACATAACATTTTTGAATATCCGATTAGGCACATGGGCCACTGAGTATTGCACTGCTGATACAAAACTATGGATTTATGTCTATCAACCTGTTACCATTTCCAAACCTCAACCACAGAGGAAACCCGGCCCTTCAATGTATTTGGTCAATTCCACCACCGTCACTCCTGAATTACCTTACCAGGTATTGATTAGCTGAATTGGGTGTGCTAGTGGTGGAACCTCTCTAACCTCACATCTGCCGTCCACACAGACCCCCCTGTAGCTGCTGTACTTGCAGGAGGTTCCGTCTCGAGTGGGGACCATCATCTGCCTCTGTCCGTCAGCCGTGGTGCAGTGCAGGTCACATGGGTTACTGGAGATATGGACAAAGTCATCTGTGGGTAGAGACAGGGGTCACGGTGTGACAACGAGCCTCGCGGACAGGAGGGAGAGGCGTAGAGCTGTGGGGTTTGTGCACGGGTGTTTTACCCGGATACAGGGGTTTCCAAAGGTAGTTCCTGCCATTGTATGTCTGCGAGTTGAAAGTCCAGCACTGCTCTTCCCTGAAGCTTCTCCCAGAGGAAGGGCAGTCCTAAACAAGACAGATAATATCCACACACTTTTCGGTTTCATGCTGTTCTTTTATTCATAAACATATTCAGAAAATGTTGAAAAGGGCTGTGACAGGGCATAGAGGCCCGTGCAGCCTGTAAAGAGTTTATAGCTGCTGTACTGAACCTGGAAAGGGGGTCAGCTCAAACAAAGTTGAGGGATGGAAAAATATACCTACTGCTGGGTGGGTGGGGTGTTTTGGGAACACTAATTTAGCCAATGACTATGGAACTGGCGGTAGCGATGTACACATGTTTACCTTGGCGTTACAAAGGAGATACTTTTTGGAGGTGCCAGTGCAGGTCATGTTGCTGATACCAGTGGCTGATTTCTTTCTTTAGGGGCGAAAGAGAAAAACGGGGTACAATTGAGGTTTGAAAAAAAAAGCCCTAACATCAAGTAGGGGGGGTGGGGGGGGGTTAGACAAAAAGGATAACATCTTTCTTTGGGGTGGACTGACCTCTGTTTGAGACAGTGCCTCTCCTGGGACATGACCCCCACCCCACAGGTGCGTGTGCAGGCAGACCACCTGGCCCACTCCCCCCACCAGTACGTGGTGGATTCCAGCTCGTCCTCAAGGCTGTTGGAGGCCACCGCTTCCTCCTAGACACAACGCCGTTAGAACACTGTCCCGCGTGCACACCGTGACTAATTGCAAGAATGTCTAGCCACTTCGCCAATCTGTGTGCAGACAACTGATATGAACCGTGTTCACTTTGTAGCAAGGGCGGGAGGGGAAACAGCTGTGAGGTTTTTTTTACGAGAGAACCCGCGTAAGAAACGATAATCCCAAGATGAGAGGGACGGGGAGGGGGGAAGGGGAGGGAGAGGGGGGAGGGGGAGAGAGAGAGTGTGGCTGACTGGAAATCTGGCGAATCAAAGTTGGAGCAGCAAGACAGACAGGCCAACAAACAGAAAACAAATGAGCAGTCTGACTGTCTGCTGGTCTGCCTTACAGACTGTGTTGTTGACTGACTGTATGACTGACAGACCAGGGGAGCGTGTGTGCACCAGGGAGGCTGGAGATGGCATTTGTGTTTACTAAGAATAAGAGAGGGACATTGGGGTAGTGTACCTTTCCCTTGGTTGAGAGGTTCCCTACAGACAGAGCTAGGGTGAGGAATCCCAGCAGAACCAGGCTGGTCTCCCCACACTGTTCCCACGACCAGATCCTCATCCTGACAAGAGAAACATGTTGTCCGTGTTAAATAAAACCCATTTGAAACCAAACATCCCTTGGCTTCTTCAGCAGTTCTTAGCCGTGGCTTATATCAGGCGTCAACTGTCCTTGCGAAGGGATCAGAACGAAGGGAGCTCACAGGTGTTTCATAGGAAACATGCCAGGGCTCGTGCGGGCTTCGATATTAATGTCTTCTGACATTTCAGAGCGCTGGCAATCCCTGTGAACTTGGACAAAGCCTTCAGACACACCGTCAGGCTGTGACACAGACAGATTCAGCCTCACTGCTGAGAGAGGGCAGGTGTTGGAGACAGGATTTGGACCGTGAAAGCAACATACAGTAAAAGTGAAACAACTCTCAGTGCTGGAGTGACTAAGGTAAGTTTCCTAATTCAAGGCCTAGGCTTCCACACAGGTAGGCCTTTGTTTCCTCTCGTCAGTATGAATGCACTGGCTGCCCAATACTGTAATGAAACACACACATGTCTAGTCACTGACACACACACACACACACTCTGATTCTAGGAAAGGCCACCATCGCGCACACCCCTGTCCCACCTTTCCTCCTCATCAGCCACATACAACTCTAGTTAGGCAGGCTTTTATAAAAGAAGCAAACAGATCACCTAGCCCTGTTTGCAGTCTGGCTTTTTCTGGCACTAAATATTGGTGACAGGTGTCTTAAACTACCCATTGGAACACCTGGAGTTCATTATCCTCCCAGACACAGCTGGAGTACGTCCAGCTGCCAAACACAGCCTCGCTCTCCCTCTGCCTCTCTCTCCCTGCCTCTCTCTCCCTCTGCCTCTCTCTCTGCCTCTCTCTCCCTGCCTCTCTCTCTCTGCCTCTCTCTCCCCCTCTGCCTCTCTCTCACTCTGCCTCTCTCTCCCCCTCTGCCTCTCTCTCCCTTTGCCTCTCTCCCTCTGCCTCTCTCTCCCTGCCTCTCTCCCTCTGCCTCTCTCTCCCTCTGCCTCTCTCTCTCCCTCTTTCTCTTCCATTGCCTCTCGCTCTCCCTAACCCTCTCTCTCTGTCTCTCCGTCTCACTCTCTCTCTGTCTCCCTCTGCCTCTCTCTATCTATCCGACTCTCTCTCGTTTTCTCCCTCCCTCTCCCACAGACCCAGCAGTCTGTCGCCCGCGAGACAGGCCTTCCTCCTCACACGGTTTCCCAGGGTCATAGAGGAAAGTAAACACAGACCAGCGCGTCTCCCCACAAAAGAACCCCCCACCCAACCTCCCCGCCCATATCCCTGCCCCCACAACCCCTGGGGCCCCCGCTCTGGGGAGGAGGGGTGTTTTTCTTGTGCTGGCTGGAGACAGACAGCAGGCTGTCCCTGGGGTGGCTGTGGACCGGGGCTGTCTGGTCTGGACCCAAGGCCCGGGCAGACTCATCCTTTTCACCAGACCGGGCCTCTTTCCTTCTACCACCTTTCTCTGCAGCCTTCTCTCATTTGTACGTGAAGGAGAAGGAGCTCCCCGGTCGTTGCTGTGCACCATGGCTCCACCGCCTGCGGGTGGAGCGCAGATCGAGGGGAACGAAGGCGCCCAGAGGCAGTGAGGCGGGGAGGGAGGCAGGGGGTGGTCACACGATCCAGAGCCAAGGGATTAACCTGGCCTGTCTTTAACCAACGAGTGACACTTCAAACACGGTCTCTGACAGCCACACTTTGGTGACACGTCTTTGGGCTCGAGTGCCTTCCGGTAGTTTTCTCCCGCCTCATTGGGCTGTCGCTGTCCCTCAGTGACCATAGAGGTAACTGGGCATGTCAATATGTGAGCAACAGTGTAACCAATCATAATATTTCCGACCGAAACAGCCTATCATCCTCAGTACCGCTGGTTGGATGCTTAACAAGGCAGCAATCTCCACAGGCATCCTTCTTAGCTTCATTCAAATGAATTCCCTATCATTATGGGGTGTTGTATATATAACTGGTAACATTCACAACAAGTTATTTGGCAGATACACAGTGTGACTTACAGTCACCAGTAACACATACTTTTGTCATATGTTTGTACATAGGCTTCCCACAGGAATCAATAGTTCCAAGCAGCAGTCTACAGGATTACTTCAATTACAGCATTAATGCAGCGCAAACCCTAGATAACAGCAAGTACAGACATGAAAATGATATTCACCAGTTCACCATGTTATAATCCCAGGCTATCCCTCTTCTAAACTGTGTATTGGAGAGTTTGTGTTCACCTTTATGCAAGTTTTTAATTCTTCTGCTGTAATTTCTCTGAAAACAAGACCTGATAATCTTCACACATTTAATTGAGTACATACTACCTAGAAGTGACAACTGAAGATACATTTCTACTGAAAATGATATGACTGAAAAATCAACAACCGATCACTCCTGAAAAGAAATTAATCCAAAGACAATTTCTAACACATTACATACTTTAGCGTTCAGATCTGTATTTTATTGTGGAACATTATACTATTACATCAGATTCTGAACTTGAATTACCATGAAACTGAGTGTCCACTTCATTAGTCTCTCCCACAGCAACAGAGAGCCTCTCAGACACACACCCAAACTCACACATCCCAACATATGCACACACACATGGACACAAACACACTACAGTAGGAAAATAAACAACTTTGTGAGTATTTGTTTTTGTCTGGAATGGAAGATGGTTTGCCATCACACAAAACATGCTTCATGTCTCACACACACACAGTCACATATAAACACACACATACCGCACAAATGGACACACACAGAGTTATACACATTGAGAGGATGGAGGAGTGTAAATATTTACCCACTCACCTAGCTGCAGTCCAGGGGCCGTCGAGCTGTGTGTTGTAGGGCCAGAGTGGGTGGTGTGGTGACGGTGCTGTAGAGATGTGTGCAGATGGAGAGAGAGGGAGAGAGGTAAGGTGCGCTTTTTGCATCCCTCTTCCCCTCCCTCCCTCCCTCCCTCCCTCACCACCCCCCCCTCCCCTCACCCCACTTCTCCTCCCAGAAGCAGGAAGAGAGTGGCAGTAGCAAGGGAGAAACGCCTAGAAAAACAGGAGGCTCCCGTCTGGTGCCAAGCGCTGGGGTCTGCCTGGGCTGCTGTATGTGGAGAGGAGTCTGTCCCGTGGACAGCCTGAAGCCAAGCCTGGCCAACTCCCCTCCGTCTGCCCCCCCCCCCCACACACACACACACACACTATGCACCACTTGCAGACAGACAGAGGAGGAAGTCGTTGTTTCCCACAGAGTGACCCAACCCAGCCCTCTTCAAGAAATCCCAAACCTTTCCTCCCATTACCCCTGACCCTCATCCTCACAGTCCCGAACATCCTGTATCACATCATCCCTGACCCTCATCCTCTCAGTCCCGAACATCCTGTATCACATCATCCCTGACCCTCAGCCTCTCAGTCCCGAACATCCTGTATCACATCATCCCTGACCCTCATCCTCACAGTCCCTAACATCATTTATCACATCATCCCGGACCCTCATCCTCTAAGTCCCTAACATCTAGAACACCAAAAAAGTGGACAATGACGCCATTTGTGAACTTCACTTCAATTGGAGACCTCCTGGCATTTGCCCTTCAAAGAGGAAAAACCCTGCCCTCGAACAGCTACCAGGCTGAAATAATCAAAACTAAAACATTATCTTTATAAATAATGTAAAGAAATGTTCACTATTATTACATCTTACATATTATACATGTTGTTAAGGAGTTTCGTGCAACAAAAGTCTGTATTTCAATACCTCTTTGTTCATCTTAAGCAGTTACATCAGCGATGTTGGCTTGAATTGCCCTTGAGGGATCACAATTGAGTCCTATAGTAAAAAACACCCTGTTCTCACGGATTGTAATGCCTGTTTCCATGCACTGCCTGGCCGCCTCAACACACAGGGATTTGCCAATCACATGGTTAAATAAAACACTCTGTTCGGTCTTTATGCTTTTACAGAGTCAATTGACAGTTGATGGGCCATTTTGCATACATTTATTTGCACCAAAATACTGTTCATTAATGACGAAATAGTTTTCACTGATTATGAATAAGCCATATGTAGCTTAGTATAGATTTACATCATCCACTTTCATTGACAATTTATAATGAATCGTTCTCTGCTTGATAATACGTTTCCTGTTGGTGAATGGTTGTCATTGCTTGTCTTTTAAAACAGAACCATAGCGTATTTACGCTTTTTATTTTACATTTATTTAACCAGATCAACATCCAGTGGAGCCCGGAGTGGAGACCCATCCAATAAGCAAGGGTCAAAGTGACCATTAAGGCACTTCAACATAATTAACATACAGTTCACAACAATAAAACACTGGGTCGCAGCTCACTCATCGTTCTCAAGTTCGAAGACCAGCCAATTGTAAACCACTGCGCTAGAATGTCTCAAGCCGCACAGACGAGGGGGAGAGAAAAGGAGAAATGGAGAGATTTTTGGGAATAGGAGGACCACCATGCCTGCCCACCACGTCTGCGCCGAACAGCCACATGATCCTTCGGCAGCACGGCCTCCGTGTCTGCTATGTGCATTAGGAATGCTCTGCTGCACTGCACTGCTAGGTCCCCATCGCATGCTCCGCGCAATCAAACAGATTTATTTGGTGATAGACATAGTTCGGCGGGAGAACCCCGGAGTCCTCCGGTTAAAACTGTAAAGAATGCGTAGTCAAGCAGAGGAAATGTGTCGTGGACAACTAACAATACTCGTGAGGTTTTGGCGTTGTGTGGAGAAACAGTCTGGAGACATTCTGGTTTGGACACACAGACATGAGGAAACAGAGGTTTTTCCCCCCCCACAGATGTTCTAAAATGAATGGTGTGAAAGATGTTCTAAAATAAAAGAAAGATATCGCTGTGATATATATCGCTGTGATATATATTGCTGTGATATAAAGAATACAAATATATATAAACTTCATGTTTAATATATAGTGCGTTTGGAACTTATTAAGACCTATTCACTTTCTCCACTTTTTGTTGTGTCATAGACTTAATTTATAATTGATTATATATTTCTTATGCCATCAATCTACACCCAAAACCACAAATATATACCAAGTTGTTGAGAACAAATGGAAATATTGCGTGTATAAAAGTATACAGTACCTCAAGTCTGAGGTCCTGAATGTTGTTGATCAGGCTTTATTCAAGGGCCGCTATGTATTTTGCCCAGTTCATCCTTCAAATAATTCTTACCAGTCACCCAGTCTGCCGCTGAAACACATCCCCACAGCGTGACGCTCCCACCACCGGGACAGCATCACCAAGGTGATGAGCGCTACCCTGTTTTCATCAGACGTAGAACGTGGCACTCAGGCCAAAAGGTTTGATTTTGATCTAATCAGGCCTGAGAGTCTTTTTACTCATGTCCGTCAGGCTGCATGTTGTATTCCTTTTGCTCAGAAGTGGTGTCTGTCTAGTCATTTATGATAAAGACCTGATGGATGGAGTGCTGAAGAGCCACTGGGACACCATAGAATTTCAAGATTGATTTTTACCCCTTCAGTTCTGATGATGTGGATCGAGCTATCCCGCCTTCCCTGTCATTTTGTTTAGTTGATGCTGAGATTTTTGTCCTTGCGCCACACTGCCAGGCCCCCCAACTTCCTTTCTACGGGCTGTCACATTGTCATCTGTGGTCAGGCCTATCACTGGAAGGTTGATGATAGTGTTGGAGTCATGCGCCCCCACTTGGGTGAAGAAGGAATACGAGATGGGACTAGTGATACACCACTGGGGGGCGCTTGTGCTAAGAGTGACCATGGCAAATGATCCCAAAGGTTTTCTACTTGTCCAGGCGGGCAGCGTAGAGGGCAATAGAAATGAGGATAATTTGCATCCATTTTGGGGGCCCTGATTCTAAGTTATTTATTGTTTATTCATTCCATGGGATGAAAAAGGTCAGTTGAGTTTTTCAGCATAACGTGTACTACAGAAAATGGACGTTTCCTTTTGTCTTCTACACTTTCCACTTTTACTCGCTCTGGTACAGTTTAACATGCATCACACCTGTCCATAAGAATTTGTTTCAGAACTGTACAGGCTGTTTTAGGTTCTTTGTTTGAGAGTGTTAATCTGGCCATTCTTCTTCAGAACTCTACAGGCTGTTTTAGGCTCGGTTTTAGAGTATTAACCTTGCCATTCTGCTTTAGAACTCTACAGGCTGTTTAGGTTCTCTGTTTGAGGGTGTTAACCTGACCATTCTTCTTGATGTTGGCTGTTGGTTTGCATCTTGCCAAATTCCCTGGTTCTGCTGGTATCATATTTAGCTTATGGTGGTTGTTGATACACCTAAAAGCTTAATGTTGTTTGAGCTGTTTCCTTCGGTCATCCACTCTTTTGGTATTACTTGGTCTACGATGTCTTTGCCATCCATGGTGCTTTCATGTTTTGCTTTGGGTTTAAGCTTTGTCTCTGATAAATGTATTCTGATTTATCTGCCGACGATAGCCAGCTTGCACTGACACCTCTTCTGTCCTTGTGTCTCCTTTTAACACCAAAACAGATTTCTTATGAAGTGTAGAATTAAGGGTAGACATTAGCAGATCTTCTGCATTCGTCAACCAAACAAACTAAAACAAAAGCCTAAGAAGAAACAGCTGTAAAGCCAATTAGAGCTGTTCTTTCTAAATATTTAATCCAATATTGATGAAAATACATTCAAAATTATGCACTCTTACCTCCTAGCCCTAATTCCAAAGGGCTGTAACACAGAGCCAAAAAAACAAAATGTTGTCTCAGTCTTAAATAGCTTTGGAATTCACTATATATATTTACATTTCTACATTTCGTTTGGCTGTATTCCCACTGCTTTCGTCCCTTTCTTTTATGGCGCGCTCATAGAGTCGACTAAAATCTCGTTTTTAATTATTTTAAAAAGAACTAGAGGGCATGGAGCAAAACTATTTATGGCCAAATCAAAAGCAAGCCCATTGTTTTCTCAGATTCGTACAGAAAGTCCCTCGCTGGCACATTCCCACACTACTATCCAGGCCCATGTTTGGACAGGGGGCAGAGCGGGGGCACGGGCCAGCCTACGAGAAAGTAACCAGGGTACACTTTCATCCGTTACATATTCCCCTCGTCTGACATTGTAGTCTCAACCGGCTCAGGCCACAACCTTTGACCTCGGAATCTTAGGGGTCAGCAAGTTTCCAACGGGTGGACGTTGCGCTGCTATGGAGACGCCAGTCACCAGTATCACAGGAGGTGAGCGAGGTCCAAGCTGATCCTGGCGGTGGCATTCTGGTTGCGTCTCGAGTGCCTCCGGGAATCTGAGGCGTGGTGTGTGTTCCCAGTGACACTGCCACCCTTTGTGTTCCCCCACTGCCAAACAAGGCAGGTGCCACAGCTGAGCGGCGAGGAGGAGAGGGCAACAGCTGCACAACTTGTATCAACTTGAAAGCCACCCTTTCTCTCTTAATTAAATCCATGGCAGTTTTCATATTCAGGTCTTCACAATTGGCTCAAGAAAAACATTAGCCCAATACGGAAGACATATACCACGGGAAGTGTAGGTTAGGATGTGCTAGAATTGGACTGATATGGTAAAAACACGACTGACACGCCTCGACGGGCAGAACCGCATCAAAGAACAAATAGGTCGTCTGCTGACCGCTTGACCCCTCCGACAGAAGACAAAAGAGAATCTCAGTAACGGTCGTGAATCCGCAAAACCCCTTTGGCAAATTTGCTCTGAATCTACATCACGTTTCCCTATTGACCTGTAACACGACTCCACACAACGGTTGCCCCGGTGAAATGGCATGTGGCAACTCTCCCCTCCCAGCCATGCCTGCTGAACCTGGCATGCAGACCTCACTGGGAGACTTTGGAACTTTAAATGGCCCAAGCAGGACAGCTGGTGTGAGCCTGTGCCGTGCACTTTCCCGTCTACTTACCATCTCACTCACTTCTCTCAGGGAAGACTTGGGGCCGGTTTGCTACACAGCACTGCTAGTGAGCCAATACAAATATATGAGTCAAATAAATATATATTAGATTAGCCCACCTCGAAGGGACTACTGGGTCACCTGCAGCCGTTACCCGTCCCTAGTGAGTCGGCGTTGGAGGAGTTAGCCACTATGGGAGCTTACATTGCCAAGATGCTGCTTCCCACTGTCAGTAGTTTGGTGTTCCTGCCTGCTGCCAGTGTGGCAGCCAAGAGAGGCTTCCACATGGAGGCCATGGTCTACTTCTTCACCATGTTCTTCACTGCGGTAAGAGCCGTGACAGCCAATGATATTGATAATGTGCGGTGATGTTGCCCTGCCTTTCTTTCACAGGCCATATCAGGGGTTACACTGTGACTGGTTAAAGACGGCGCTTGGGATTCTGTAGCTAACCGGTGCCTTTGGTGATATGATCATCACTTTCGATTCTTGAAAGTAAATGTCTGCTAAAAGACCAGTGTCTGCTTATCTACTTGTTTGGCCTAAAATCTGGATTACATTTGTTGCATTTTAGAATCAAACGGAAACTGAACACTGACAGTTTTTAAAACGGTAATTTCCTAAATTATGGCTTAACACTGGTCAGTTTCAGAATCACTGGCAGCTACAATGAGTTACTGTATAACTGCTGATTAGGACTATAAAGGAAAACAGAATTTCAACAGTACAACGCTGTGTTGTAGCGTTATTATACCCCCTGATGTGGTGTAATGCTATTATGGCCAGTGATGTGCTGTAATGTTATAATACACACTGCTGTGTTGTAATGCTATTATACACCCTTCTGTGGTGTAATGTTATTATTCCCCCTGCTGTGGTGTAATGCTATTAGGGGCCTGATGTGCTGTAAAGTTATTATACCCCCGATGTGGGGTAAGGCTATTATACCCCCTGATGTGGTGTAATGTTATTATACCCCCTGATGTGGTGTAATGTTATTATACACCCTGCTGTGGTGTAATGCTATTATACCCCTTGCTTTGGTGTAATGTTATTATACCCTCTGCTGTGTTGTAATGTTATTATACCCCCTGCTGGGCTGTAATGTTATTATACCCTCTGCTGTGTTGTAATGTTATTATGGCCCCTGCTCTGTTGTAATGTTATTATACCCCCTGCTGTGCTGTAATGCTATTATGCCTCTTCTAATTCTAAAATGAATATATTTTAACGTCAATTGTACAGTAATAGCAATAACTTCATTAAAGATGCATGTGATTACAACCTAATGTGTGGGTCAACTTTCACATGATGTCTTTATTCACTGCTGAGCTTCCAGAGAACTTATTACTTGATGTTACCATCCTGTCAAAACTAAAACAGAAATGTAGTAATTTTGTGATCCAGCTGTATTGGAAATGTAATGGGTTCTTATTGACTCTAGATTTACCATGCATGCGATGGGCCAGGCCTCGCCATCATATGCTTCATGAAGTACGACGTTCTGGAGTACTTCAGTGTGTACGGAACAGCAATCTCCATCTGGGTCACACTGATAGGTGAGTGTTAATGGCATGTTGTGTGTTTAGTGACGTTTTGTGTGTTTAATTTACATGTTGTGTGTTAAGTCTTATGTGGGGCTAAATCTCTTGAGAGAGGAGGTGAGCTCCACAATATAATCTACCAGTTTTTTGAAGCATGAAACACTTTTCTGTATACACACACTCTCAAACACTATACTGTTTCTTGCACACACGTTAACACACGCATGCATTCGACACACACACATTCTCTCCATCTCTGTTTTAGCTTTAGGGGATTTTGATGAGCCAAGGCGTTCCACTCTGACCATGTTTGGGATTTTGACCTGTGCTGTGAGAATCTACCAGGACCGCTGGGGCTACGGCATCTACTCCGGACCAATTGGATCGGCGGTATTCATAATCACTGTCAAATGGGTAGGTGAGAACAGCCTTCTATACGGCTATGATCAACATGGACACACCCTAATGTGTGAAAGCTACAGTCATAAGAAACATTTCTCACAATCTCATCAATGCGAAGTGTTAACATACTTAGGAGGTCAGTTATTACACACACAGCACTATTCGTCCATTCACCGGGACCCGGTTTGTTAAAATTCTATTTCAGCTACAGAAAATGAAAGAGATAAAAGGCCTGTACCCAGAGAAGAGTGTTTACACCCAGCAGGTGGGACCAGGATGCTGTTTCGGTGCCCTGGCGCTGATGCTTCACTTCTACTTTGAGGTGCCACAACAAACCAATCTCCTATCCTTCACAGTTATTACCATTCACAGAGAAGGCCATAGCAGAGACCACATTCCCTAGTGACCCTGTCGAGATACGCGATTGGCTTCTTTATTTATTTTTACACATTTTGTTTTGTTACTCGGCTCAATCCTGGCAGGAGTGGGACTACGCCTACGTACACAGCTTCTACCACCTGTCCATGGCTGTGTCCTTCGTGTTGCTGCTGCCCAAGAGGAACCGCTACGCAGGGACAGACGGCAACCCGGTCAAGCTCAGCTGCTACAGCCTCCTCTGCTGTGTAGGACATCCTTTCCTCTCTCGCCTGGGCGCCTGGTTTCAGTGTAAAAGTGTCAGTAAAGTGTAGACAGATGTGCCTGTAAGTGGGGACATCATTTACAGCGTTTACAATGGCAGGCCATGCTTTTTACCAAGGTAAACCACACTTGCTGAAATGCCAGTTACAGATAATGGACCGTAGGCTCCTATAATCACTTTGTTTCTAAACTCAGCACTGATAGATATTGTCTGTCTGTTCCTCTTGTAACTTTTTTCACTCTGGCATTCATCATCAGACACCCTTTCCTGCTTCTGCAAAGAAGAAGGACAAACAAAAGACCCCGTCTCGGACCTTCTGGACTATTCCAACAGAAAGACCTTGGACACGGGGCAATAATTCACCAACACTTCCTCTATACAACCCTCCTACTACACCTGTTAAGAAAGCACTGGACATCACCACTACACCTGTTAAGAAAGCGCTGGACATTAACACTACACCTGTTAAGAAAGCATTGGACATCAACACTACACCTGTTAAGAAAGCACTGGACATCAACACTACACCTGTTAAGAAAGCACTGGACATCAACACTACACCTGTTAAGAAAGCACTAGACATTAGTACAACACCTATTAAGAAAGCATTGGGCATCAACACTGCATCTGTTAAGAAAGCACTAGACATTAACATTACACCTAAGAAATCACTGGACATCAACACTACACCTCCTAAGAAAGCACTGGACATCAACATTAAACCTGTTAAAAAGGGATGGGAGAATATCAGTAATAAAACTGTTAGGAAAGCACTGGACTTCAGCAACCTAGACCCAGTTCATAAAGGCCTGGACATCAACAAACTCAAGGAACAGAATGGATGGAAGTGACTCAACTCGATAGATAAATACTATCATGACGCAGTTGGACTTGGTGATGTCCAGAGAACAGAAGACTATGTCATACAATGTCAAAGCAACAAAGACATCATCCTCTAAAGACAAACCCTGGCCTACATCCTTAATGACCCAAAACGTATGTCTGTCCCTTCTGCCTGTAAATAACACGAGAGCAGCCCTCCACTTCAAGACACATAAACTGACAGGGAGAGGGTTCCCAAAGCAAGCCAGTAAAACTGACTGGAAAATCTGTGAGGAGCACAAAGCGTCAGACATTTTATCTTTCCAAGACGAATAAATTGTCATTCAAATGTTTCTCAGGGGAGGGGCCCTTCGTCTGCACCTCCCTCTCTCTGAGAAAGAAAAGATGCAGTTAAATTTGGTTATGAACCTTTACAAGATTGTAAAAGCACATTTTACTTGCTTTATATATCCTGCAGATGCCAGCATGTCATCTGGTGCATTAGACTTGGGAGTGTAGGGGAATACGGCCCAGACACATGGCTGTGACCAACTGTGGCCGCTCAGAATGTTTTGAATGTTTCTGAGGGAGCAGGTATTTATTCCAGTAAAGTGAGTGACCAAGCAAGTTTAATGTCAGAATGATAATGGTAATCATATGCAGACGATTGTGGCACTGGGAACTTCGACTTTGCTCACTTCGCAGCCTCTCTCTACATAATTGCCATAATTAACTATTTTCTATGCGCTTACTTATAACCATGGGTAGCTTTTTTTATTAAGATTGGTTTCACAATCACGTGTGTAAATAAAATGTTAATGATTCATGCAATCTGCTTCTGCATGCTTGGCTTAGGCACAGATTTGAGCATAGATATCTTACAAGGGTGGAAAATGACAACTAGTGGCGATTTTCTTTCGCCGTTGATGCACACCATGATGGACACGCATACTATATTCCAGCAACACTAATCCTCTTAAAGCCCAACTCTTCTGAAAATTGCAAGCGGTCACATTTCACTCGAGGAGGACATAGTGGTTATGTGTTAGCTCCGCGTCACCTGCCCCAAAGTCTACCCAAAGATTACAAACATGTTCTGCATGATTTAGACAAAACAGTCTCCAGCCAAACGTGAATGAAATTCCTCGGGTCCACCAAATCGTTTTTGATAGCGGGCCAAGCCGACCGCTCCGGTGCCAGGTGAAAGGTGTTTGTGTCTGGGGCAGAACCTGGCTGCTACTAATCCCTTCTGGCTGCAGTTCCCATTCCTGACAGGACGGTAACCTGAAACCTTTATTATGTAGGTGTGAAACACTTGGGCTCCTTTACAACCACGGTCTGTCCCAGACCACTTTGTTCAGGTTTTGTGGGCCACACACGCCGTCTGAGGGCGCTGAACCAAGCGTCCCCACTGAAACGACACGTTATGGCTTGTATGGAGTTCATCTGTCGCAAATTAAAATGATTGAATTTGAAAGGCACACACCTATCAAGCGTCCCCATTGAAACGACCCGTTATGGCTTGTATGGAGTTCATCTGTCGCAAATTAAATTGATTGAATTTGAAAGGCACACACCTATCAATACAAGGTACTACACGTCACAGCAAAAACTTTGTAACATGCTTGTCAGTGGCTGGGAATGGGAGAATGGTCAGGAATGAGGGAAGGATGATCGGACTAAAGAAGGTCCTGGAAGGAAAAACCTGTTCCAGAACACACAGGACCTCAAACTGGGTTGAAGAAAAATCTTTCAGCATGACAACAACCCAAAGCATACAGCCAATACTTGAGTGGTTTCAGGATACGTTCTGTTAATTTCCTTGAGTGGCTTAGCCAAAGCCTGCACTTGAACCTCATTGAACAGTGACTTGAGGATGGATCACAGTTCAGCAATCTGATAGAGTTAAGCATGAAAGAAACTGCCCAATTCCAGATGTGCAAACCTGGTATAGACATATCTACAAAGACTCAAATCTGTTATAGACATATCTACAAATACTCAAAGCTGTTATAGACATATCTACAAATACTCAAAGCTGCTATAAACATATCCACAAATACTCAAAGCTGCTATAAACATATCCACAAAGACTCAAAGCTGGTATAGACATATCCACAAAGACTCAAAGCTGGTATAGACATATCCACAAAGACTCAAAGCTGGTATAGACGATCCACAAAGACACAAAGCTGTGAATGCTGTCAAAGGCGATTCGGAAAGTACTGAATAAAGGGTATGAATACTTCAGTTAATTTTCAATCAATTAGCAAAATGTTGCTTCGTCTTTATGAGGTATGGTATGTACTCTGACAACAAATACTCAAACTTAACAACATAAAGGGTGGAGAAATTGAACGTCTGGATACTTTCCCGAAGGCACTATACGTACCGGTGGTATATTCAATGCCCTCGATCACTTTTAGACTGAATGAATGAATCCAAATTGCATGTTTAAGTCACTGAACCAATGACTGGGAGGGATGATAATGGCTGGAATGCATTTGATCAGCTGCTGCTTGGGCGTTTTCTACAGGGGTTGAGTGTCACATCTTATCAGCTGTTACTACAGCTGCTGTCTGTGCAGAGGAAGCAGCTGCTTCTCCCACAAAACAACACATTTCTCCCGTCTACAGTATTCTAAACTCCCTGCTACAACACTCACCAACTACACACATGAACCACTTTAGCGTTTAAACTCTAGAGCTGTTTAATGTTAGCACGCATTCAAGCACGCACACATCACAATCTGCATATTAATCAGTTTCGCAAAATGTCCTTTTCTGGTAAAATTATAACACTAAACGATGTCTCCACATCCCAACAAAAACGCACAGTACAAAGGACACAAACAATACAACACTTCAGCAAACCAAAGAGAAATCCTTGCAGCCTGACGATGCAATTAAATACCAACCGGTGGAGATTTCACAACAAATATCACACTATGTCCGCACCTGCAATCCTATGGCGACACCCAAGCCCTGAATGTTGAAATGGATTCCCAGTTCCCAGTGTGTCTACCTAACATTACAGGAATTCGAGGGTTGTTGTTTAAGTGGAATTCACTCCAAACCCCCTAAACCTCCATCAGCGTTAAAGCATGTCCTAAGTGCAGTCTGCTCTTGTTCCACGGTAATGCGCAGCGCTCAGACTTGGCCCGTTAAAAGGCAGAGGCTACTGCCGTTTACAGGGCCAATTCCTCACCTGGCACCCACACAGGAAGTTCCCCTCTGGTAAGTGAGGGAGGCGCTATGAAAGCCCTCAATCGGTGGAAGACCCAACTAAAACAAATACCGATCAATGGTAAATGTTAGTGGAGCATTTTATAAGCGGTATTGCAAAGAGAGTTTAAACGGAAGGTCTTTATTGAGTAAGTCATTAGATGAAGGTTTAAAGGTTTGTCTGTCACAGCATCCGGGTGTTGACATCATGCTGTGCCAAACATCATGCTGTGTTTTCAAAGGCTCCGCCCCCTCTGTACTCACTGCCAGACCTGCCGTCTATGTCACGCGACAGGTCTATCTTGTGTATTCCGCTGCACATTTTGGGGAGAAAAGATTTTATGGAAATCTGTAATTAGCACCCCTCACCGTTTTTAAATATGAAGTCTACGTTAGGAATGAAAAGTCTTATGCGACTTGCCCTCTGACAATTTAAAGACCAGAGAGAAAACATGTATGTAAAACACATTAAAGTAGTTGAACTGTGCATGATTTAGCTTGGAACCTGCACTTTGAAGAATATTCCATCGGGTCCGTTGTACCTGGCAAACTGAACCCGAGAGGAAGTATTTGACGAACATCTTTTGGACTCAGGTCCGACCGTTTCTTAGCCGTGGAAGGGCGGGGATGCAGTTGTTCTGGCCCAGTTTAACCTCACGGAGGATGCAGACTGTCTACGAGTCTGGATGCTGTCCATCAGCTGGGCTTTGACAGTCCTGGCCATCCTACTGGACAGCACATCTGACACAGAGTAGCCTGGGAACACACTCAGCAGCAGCGAGGCCACCTACACACACACACACACACACACACATTATATACCATTCCGTTTCTGTACCGCGACTTTATGAAACATTCATAAGAGAAAGTGAAAAAGAAAAAATGAACCATTCATTTTGTTATATATTGAAACTCATGTTTGGTTTCTCCCTCAATATGCATCGGGGACAAGTGGTGAGAACCTTGCACTAGCATGCCTTAGCAAAAACAGCCCAGTAAATCTGGCCCGTGGTTTTGTACAGGCAGAGGTCAGTGTTGTGGATAAACTGGATGAGACAGGCGTTGAGGATTTTGCCTGATCATTAGTGGGATCCAGGACGAGGGTACTGATGATATCCCGCTTGGTTCCCTCCACATTGGGCATTCGGCTGTGGGCTTTAGCCCGGTTTTCATAGTACTGGCTGACTTCAGGGTTGTACTTGATGGCCTCAGAGAACTTGTCAGCTGCCTCCTGGTACTTTCTGGGGCGAAGACGATACAATATTATGGACGATAGACAGAGACAAACTGATCTTGAAGACAATGTCTGCATCCAGACATGGATATAAGGCATTATTGTTCTAACTGAATTCCCAGTAGGTCTGCAATGTGTTTATTTATCCGGATACTTGACACACATGAACAAAACAATAGAAATGTAATTTATTTGTTACTCGGGTTTATTTCTTCCAAAACAATAGTAGATATTTGTTTATTTGAATTTCATGCTTGTTTATTAATTAAAAATGAACAATTAATTGTGTTTTTCAAGTCTCGACTGTGTACGGACGTTAATGCATTCAACCCCTAGACACTCTGTGGACGTCATACTCAGAGAGGCTGGTTTGGCATTCATGACATGTCTCCAGGGTATCCCGCACGGCACATAGGAGCAACAGGAATTTCCCACTGCCTTTTTTTATTGGCTAATTAAAGCCCTGTTCACTGAGCTCTTTCTAATCTATGTAGCTTTTCTTTACTAGTTTTATTATATTGTTGATTATATCTTGTTTGCAGAGGTGCCCTTGTTTTTAAAAAAATTATGTTTTCATAAAAAAATATTAATTCATATTATTACTAGGCTGGTGGTATTAAAACCTTTCAGTGGGCAAGGCCCAGATCATTTTGGTCTATTCTGATGCATAAGGTATTTAAGGCATTAGCTCTTCTAGGGTTCTATAAGGCTCCTATAGGGTTCTCTTTATTTTTGGATAACACTTTCAGTCCTGGTAGCAGTGTGTCCAGGGTGGTGTGGTGATACTTACTGGTCCTGGTAGCAATGTGTCCAGGGTGGTGTGGTGATACTTACTGGTCCTGGTAGCAATGTGTCCAGGGTGGTGTGGTGATACTTACTGGTCCTGGTAGCAATGTGTCCAGGGTGGTGTGGTGATACTTACTGGTCCTGGTAGCAGTGTGTCCAGGGTGGTGTGGTGATACTTACGGGTCCTGGTAGCAATGTGTCCAGGGTGGTGTGGTGATACTTACTGGTCCTGGTAGCAATGTGTCCAGGGTGGTGTGGTGATACTTACTGGTCCTGGTAGCAATGTGTGCCCAGGGTGTTGTGGATGACAGCAAGGCGGATCCAGATCACAGAATCATTTGGAGATATCTCATCCGCCTGCTGATAGTCATTCAGTGCAAACTCCCACTCTTCCTGCTTGAAGAAACAGTCTGTACAAAAAACTGCCTCTGTTAATAGGTGATGTGAATGTCTACTCGAATGCACTCTATCCGGAAATCTGATGTAATGAGTATAGGTGCACACTTGATGCATTAACATATTCAATCTTTGATAGCAGATATAAAATCCCACTGTCAGTCACTTTAAAAACTAAATGGGTTCAGCGGTGGCATCTGAAGCAGTGCAAACCTAAAGAGGCTCCTGTCAACTGTGTTACATTAAAAAAAGTGGGATGGATTTTCAAAGGGCCACAATTCGTTTGATACTTCAGGAGGAGACTCACAACCCTCCCCTTCTAATTTCACCTCATGCTGACGTTCTTCTGACCTCCTTTCTCCTCGTCCCTTCTTTCACCTCCTCCTCGCTCACCTCCTCTGTTTATGTAGAGGCCGCTCTCCTCCTTCTGCTCCCGAATGGCCTTGTTAAGCAGCGTGACGGCCTCGGCATAGACGCCTTGGGAAAAGCACTGGACAGCAAAGTCATTATAGGTGAGCACCAGCTGGGCCTGGGCCTCCTCCTGCACCTCCCCCTGGTGTTCCTGGGTGCGTCCGCTTGGCTCCGCCCCCCGGCCTCCACCCTCACTTAGCTCCACAGCCAGGACCAGGTCATCAATGGCAGCAGTGAAGTTTTTCAGCCTCCGGTACAGAATACCCCTGGGGTACAAACCCTATATATTAGTGAACATGTAGTAGCTCCTTGGCTAGGAGTGATCATGTGGGTCGACCAGACACGCTTCAGCTGACCACCGGGCCAAATCAACACCAAGGCTATCTCCATCAGTACCTACACATGTACTGATAAATACCGCCATAGGCCTAGTTCCAGACACTTCCACACGCACCACCCTGGAGGCCAGGCCACACCGCCATCAACACCTGAGGAGGTAGTGCCGGCCAGCCTCGGGGCAATGCTCCAGGGCCGTGTTGATCTTGGACAGGGCGTCCGGGATCCTCCCTGCCGTGGCCCTGCTTATGGCCTGCTGCCTGGCCCCCCCACTGGCATCCTGTAGCTGGGCCAGCAGCGCATTGGCCACGGGGCAGTTTGGATCGAGGGCCAAGGCAGACCTCAGATCATAGTAGCACATTGTTACCTGCGTAGAGAACGGTGATCTCATTACATGGGACTACGTGCTCTTTGTGTCTTTTCTATATAAAGGCCATGTGAGCTCAGACGAAACACAAACACGTGTTGAGCAAGTACTAAGGCCATTTTTACCTAAGAAACTGTTACAGTTTAATAAGGCTGATGGTTGAAATTGCATTCTGCTGCTGCGTTCTCTCTAGCATGGTGTGTCAGGTAGCCCGGCAGTTTGCGTGTAACAAACGGCTGCTGGTTTAAATCCTGTGGACCTAAAATGTGTTTGTGTAAGCGCTCTGGATAAGATGTAAATGGAACAAAGTGTGAGAGTTCACTTCTGACCTGGTTGAGCTGTTTGTGGAGCCGTGCTCTGAGGGTGAACAGATCAGCAGTTTGGGAATCTAGAGCCAGCCAGTTACTGACCAGTCTCACACAATCAGTATAGCGGCCCATGGCTGTCAGACATGCCAGGCTACAACAGCAAAAACGAGAGACAATTCAATGGTTTTCACCGACGACTCTTTTCGATCTTTACATTCTTCTATCTTTGTGAATAGCACCATCTGCTGGCTGTGCAAGGAATCTGTCTCTAGATACAGTTGAGGTCAAAGAATTTCAGATGACCTACTTAGGCAGATAAAATGTGGATTCAGAATAATTTTAAAGTGTTTTTTAAATAGTGGAAACAGCAATGTATCTATTCATTACTATGCAGTTATTAATGTACAATAAACAGCTAGCATTTAACACTAACCTCCTCATTTTATATGACCTGCAGCTAGGCTTTAGTTCAACAGCCTTGGCAAATGACTCCAAACCTTCAAGGAACATTCCCTTGTCATATAAACATTGTCCCTGCGGAGAGGAGAAAACTCAATATCATACACTGTTCTCAATTGATAGCTAAAAGTATTTAATATTGGGGTTGTTGCTTTCTTGTGGTCATTTTGATACATAATTTTATTTTGGAACCCCGCCAAGCAAATAAAAAATGAATGCTTATTTTTTGTTATCCACTCTTTGAAATTCTGTATACACCAAACACTCAATACAATATGCTGATCTAGATGAGAGCTATGTTTTCCACACCAGTAACCAGCCGTCATTAGGTGTGGTCTTTGTTGTCTAAATAAACAGTTTGTCAAACAGAACAGCATCAGTGAAAAAGCAGAACAATTGGTTTTCTAGTTTGTATTGCTACTACTGCTTTTTGATAGATCCCTGTTTGTTGTTATGAATCAAAACAATGATTTTGGCAGGTAGGTTTAATTTTAAGTTCATTGCAAGTGGTGTGTTGAAAAACAAACTGCATTAGAGCACGCTAAGAAATATAATGTTCACTACCATGGTTTTTGTAAGACCAGCTGGACTTATCTTTTCCCTAGCAGGGTATGGCTTATCAACATTTCTGAATCATTTCCAATAAGATCCCAGCAATCACAGGCTAGGCTGGACACCAGTCTCTGTCCTCACTCTCACCTGTAGGTAATAAATAAAGGCCAGTCTTGCGTGGAAGGCCCGAGGCTCCAGGAGGCAGGCTTGTCTGTAGCTGACAGCTGCAGACTGAAAATCACACATCTGTAGATAGGCCTCTGCCTGGCGCACATAAAGATGGGTCTGGAAGTCGGGACATGTAGGACAATTTCAGACTATATTTCAGTTAAACAACCTCAGCCCCTTCAGTTCTATCCATCGGTTTCTAGATTGCAGAGTGCAGTAAATCAAGTGGTAGCAAAAACAGCTTTTTACATTTTGCAAATGTTAACTGCTGTAGCAACACCATTTTGTTTGTTGCAACCTAAATGTAATAACTGGCTGCAGTTAATCTGCATTCATAATGTCATTATTAAGTGTAGTTAGACAATTTGACTTTTCCTGCAGATTAAAAACGGCTACCTTTTTGTAACGGTAAAAGGATTCGGTACTTATGTGATGTGGTTCTAATGTATCTATACCTGTTTCGGCTGAAGATGGATGGCCTTGCAGAAGCATGTCACGGCCTTGGAATACTGAGATTCTATTAATGCCTTTTCTCCATTCTCATAGCTACAAATAAATAAATCAAGAGTAGGTGGGACACCCTTATTACAAAGTAATCAGAAATTCTATTATAAAAAGTACTGAGTGGTTAAAGCTGCGCCAAACGATATCAAACTCACTGTTCAATTGCTTTGTTTTTAATACAATTAATGAATTCAGGCCGGTTGTCTGTCCTTCCATGTGTTTGGAAAATGCCGCTTGAACCAAAGCCACCGACGATCAGTTTTCGCCGCACACCTACGAGCAATTCCTTCGACATGGTAGTGGGGAACCAAACCATAGCATCGTCGACCTGTTTGTCCTTCTTCAGAACAGGAACAGCCATGCCTTTAATAACAGACACACTACAGTTTATTTAAAATGAACCGACTTTTGTCATTATTTAAAAAAGTTCAAATGTGTCCGCAAGTTACATTGTTTGCATTCATACTATAGTAAAACCAAACAGGGGAACTGGCTATTGATACTCGCCTTGCTACTATTGTGGAGAGACGGTTGGATGTTTACTAAAAATGTCCCAGTGTTGATAACGTCGTATCCAAAGCAACGAAGACGTAAAAATACATGTGCAACCTGGTCTCGAGAGAATTATGTAAACTTAAAGTTTGCCTAAATCTGTACAGGTTGTTTTGTGTACAGTGCGAAATATATTGCTCTTCCACAACTCTTTCAACATTGTATATTCTGTTACGAATGTTGTTCTCGGTTAATCTTATTTTATGCATTTAATAAAACTTAGATATGTTACCAATTTTAAGGTTAAACACCAAATATTTTAGGGGGTTTGACATCACTAATTTTACGAATTCGCTTTTTAAGGCTGTACATAAAAAATCATTGCGTGTTCCCTTGAGACCAGTCTGACGGTTTTGGTTTGTTCAGTTCATTTAATAGTTCGCTGTTTTCCAGAACGCTGTCTATTTACGTTTGAGAGGGAAGTCCATTTTTTTATTCATACCTTGAGTTTGACCAGTCCCAACCACCTAAGAAACTGTACCACCAACTGTCTGTAGTAGCCTACAATATTGGTATTTGTAAACCTGGTTGGGAACCGCTGGATTAATGGTCTTTGCAGCGCAAAGGGAAGCACTAAAGTTTATCAGGATCTATTTCACATGCAACAGTTGCCTTTACTCGGTTTCACATTAAAAAGTAGTCATACATGTTAATTCGCCTTGCCATCCAAATATCTTCTGGCTCTTTTATTATCCTGGTTAGGATGCAGAATGTGTTACAGCGGGTTTATTGAAATAAGAAAGACCCAATGGAACGCGTTTGGAACCGCTGCAACTTCTATTTTGAAAAACAAAACCGGAAATATCAATTTATTTAGTGCTTGTCATCAGCTGATTCTATGAAAATATAATGACCCTGTTTGACAATGCGGCGATAGGTCGGTCAGCAATTAAAACGGACATAGTACTTTAAAAATATTATAATAAGATGGTTTTGTTTTTTCACCAAAATTTCTTTAAATTTCGTTAAATTAAGAGTATAGTGTCACGCGCGGTGTGTTATTCCTTCGCCACAGGCTTGCTCTCTAGATCTGCGTGCTCAGCATTCATGTTCATTGTTTTTGAGGTGACAGTAACCAACTGAACATAACACGATGGCCATCCAAAATCAGGAGTCAAGACGATTGCTCGATGCAGAGGATGGAAATGATGAAACAGGAGTGAGGTCGGAGCAGGACGAATATCTTGAGTAAGTGTGTATTGCTGATTTCTTTTTTATTAGAAAGTTGTCTGCAGAAGTTTATGTGCCTGTTTGTCTGTTGAATGGCAAGATGCTTAGCATGAAGTTGTGGTTTATTAACAACATGGTGAAGTTTGTAAAGACTGTCACCCAGGCTTTAAGTTTTTACAGTGCAAGTTTTTTTTGTTACCGGACCCACATGTTCTGTCTTTCGACAGCAAGGTGAAGAATGGAAAGCTTTTCCTGGCGTCTTTTGCAGCTGTCCTCGGTCCCTTGAGTTTTGGTTTCGTGTTGGGCTACAGCTCCCCCACCATCCCTGAACTAAGCGTCATCGCTGACTCGAGATTACAACTAGACGCTGAAGAGGCTTCTTGGTTTGGGGTAAGATAATGTCGCTGTCGTTGGGACCAGAATGTTTATCCATTCTCACATAACCTCACCAGGATCGGTTTTGGACCCTTGGGATGCTATCACAATGACCTGTTTTTCTAGGGCAGGTTGTGCACAACGACACTGTTATTGATTGATTGATTGTTTGTTTGTTTTGCAGTCAATCGTGACTATAGGGGCTGCAATAGGGGGTCTCCTTGGCGGTTGGATGGTGGACAAGATTGGGAGAAAGCTGAGTCTCATGTCCTGCGCCATACCTTACATCTTTGGTTTTACTGTCATAATTGCAGCTCAGAATGTGTGGATGCTGTACCTGGGTAGGGTACTCACAGGGCTGGCGAGTGGGATCACATCCCTTGTGGTGCCAGTAAGTACCATGGAATGTCAACTCTGATGTTGTCGTCTTAAACTCGGACCAAGATGCATTGTGGTTTGTACATGGCCACATTGTATTTAGTTTTATTTCCCCGTTCCTCAATTTACTGTGAACCTCAAAGGTTTTATTATTTACTTGTCAGTGTCATGCTGAAATAATTTCCCCACCTCCACTTTTCCGTCTGTTTTGTAGCTGTACCTGGCCGAGATGGCCCATGAGCGTGTCCGTGGAATGGTGGGCTCTTGTGTTCAGCTGATGGTGGTCACAGGGATCATGGGAGCATATATAGCAGGTATACCAGGAGATTTGTCCGTTTGTTACCAGCTGCATTTGGATGTTATGACTTTATGGGTTTGAATCTTGTCATGAATTTCTTTATTACATTTTTGCACTGTCCTTTGTCAGCTGACATCATTCTACACGCCTTTGATCGTGTCACCTAATGGATTTTCAACATCGTACAACTTTATGACAGTAGTTTAAATTTGGATATAGGTCAATGTTTAATCATCACAGATGTGTGGAGATCTTGAGGATTGTTTTTTTACCGAAACCGCTACATGTAGCCTTTATATTTATGTTTTTAATCAAATGTTATGTATAAAAATTAAGAAAAGCTTGATAACACCCTGTCAGGGGAAAGTCTCACCCTCTGGTAACATGCTGCAAAACAGGGGCTCCATTTTAACCAACCTAACACAGTGGTAAATGTAAGGATTGGCTGTAGGTCTATAGAGTTGTTGTTTTCACAACTAGGAATGAATGATTGATTTTGATGAAAATCAAGGTGTGTCAAAGGTCACAAATAAGCACTTTTTAAATAAATAACTCAGAAAATAGCTAGGATGAAATGACTAAAATGCTCAAATAATGTAGACCTGCCTGAAGGAGCTTCCATTTCTTTTAGCCACTTTGTAAATGTAGACCTGCTTACACTAGCCAACATTATTTCAGACTTTTTTTTTTTAACTTATTTTCTTCGAAAGGAGACAATCTGACAAAAACACCAAAACAACCAAAATGTCTGGCTCTACTCATGTGATCTACAATTGCCTGGCAAGATCAAGATTCCACCCGGTTAACTGAGAGCTTGTTTGTGCCGATCACACATGGCACCGCAATGTCTTATTTAGTTAACAACATGACGTGCATGTCTCATTAGTAGACAGTCCTGTTGTAGGCGAAGTAGTTTCCTCTGTGAACGGCATTTGTTGTAAGTGTTACTAATCATCAACATCGTAGAGTTGATTTATTATTTTTCTGGAGGCGCCAATTATTTGTATTCATCACATTACATTTAGCACAACGTGGCTGATTGTGTTTCTTTTCGGTTCAATTCCACTATTGCGTCCGTTACACTGTCCCTGAAACTCCCCTCTGTTTTGGTGTGTGCTTCCTAGGTCTTTTCTTAGATTGGCGCTGGCTGGCCATTTTCTGCTCCATCCCTCCAACCCTGATGATGGTGATCATGTGTTTCATGCCGGAGACCCCCAGGTTTCTGCTGTCACAGGGCAAACGGAGGGAGGCTGTGGAGGCACTCCGCTTTCTTAGGGGGCCAGTTGCCCCTGCAGAGTGGGAGTGCGCCCGCATTGAAGAAGCTTCGGAAGACTCGGTGAGCATTGTGTGTTGCCCCACCATTTCAAAGGCCATATCCCTAATTTGCTCTTACCTTGTTTAAGTTAGCTGAATTAAACCAACTGTTTTCTCACTTGAACAGAAATTGAGTGAGCTGTGGTGAATTCTTGCAGTGAGGGTATTGGGTCTCCAAAAAAACTATTTGTCCACTTTATTGACCAGCAATGATGGATTTTAAAATGCTGAAACATACATGTAGCCCCTTTTAAGGGTGTCTATAGTGAACAATTGGGTGACTGTTTGTCTATGACTAAATGTGTTTTTCTTCTCCGGAGAACAAAATTAAGTTTTTATGCACCCATGACCTAAATATGTGTTGACATTGTTTGACACTCCACCCTCTAATATATACAAGACCCATTTTAGGCCCTCACCTTGTGTTTATGTTAATGTTGTACATCATGAAAACGGTTGTTTGGTTTAATTAGTTTTTGTCACATGCTTTATTAACAAAAGGTACTAGTGTAATGCTTACTTCTCGGCCTTTTCTAAATTAAGTTAAGGTTGCATAAGTGTTCAGGCACGTGTGTGTATATACACGTACGTTCTTAACAATATATCGATAACAAGGAATACATGCAATTTAGCATGTGACAATGCTTTTGTTGTTGTTGTGGTTGGTGGTGTGATGTTGTGATTTGTGTTGTGTCCAGCGGGGCCCTTTGGTGATGGCGGACCTTAAGGACCCTGGAGTGTACAAGCCCCTGGTAGTAGGTGTCATGTTGATGCTCTTCCAGCAGCTGACTGGCATTAACGCCATCATGTTCTATGCTCAGACCATCTTTGAAGACGCCCACTTCAAGGTAAGATGTGTGCTGTGGTTTTTGACGCATGTTGTGTCGTGTTTTTTTTTCTTTATCATTTTTCATCACATCCCAGTTCTGTGAAGTCAGGTTCACCCTTATGGCTTTGCTGTAAAATGTAATAAACCACATTAAACGGCAATATGATCCACATCACTGATTGTTGTTTTTCAGAATAGTGACGTTGCTACTGTGATCGTAGCGGCCACCCAAGTAGTGTTCACGGCAGTAGCAGCGTTGGTCATGGACCGCGCTGGGAGGAAGCTTCTTCTTATCCTCTCAGGTGCTGCTACTGCTTAAGTCTGTTTGTCTATATTACCAGGGCCATTATCGTGTGGCAATTCCAATTCCTACGTGTATGGGTCATATCATATCATATTACCTCGCCTAACTACAAGCCCATTGGAAAGAAAAAAAGTTGGGCTTTTGAACGGTGTACTGATGAGCCAGATGGTCCCTCTCCTCTTTAGCCCAGAGGACACGGTGTCCGGGATTCGAATGTTGATTCGTCAGACCACAGGACAGTTTTCCAATTCACCTCAGTCCATCTTAAATGTGGTCAGGCCTGAGGAGGCAGCGTTTTTCTTGTTTATGTATGGTTTCTTATTTTGCATGGTACAGTTTTAACTTGCAATTGTGGATGCAGCAACAAAGTGTGTTTACAGACAATGATTTTCGGTGAGCGTTCCTGAGCCCTTGTAGTGATGTCCATTACATGTCTGTTTTTAATGCAGTGCCACCTGAGGGCCCAAAGATCACGGCTATCCAATATTGTTTTATTTTGATTTTTTTTTTTACTTTGTCCCTTGTGTACAGCGCTTTCCCTGTATTCTCTGACTCTTAATGATAGTATGTACCGTGTATAGAAAGTGAAGAGAAACGTAATAAACCACTCTGGCCCGCGCAGAGTGGTGGACCCCTCCTCGTATTTATTTCTGGAAGACTCTTCCTCTCTGAGATGCTCTTTTTATACCCATGTTGCCAATAACATAGTTATTAGTTGTGAGATGTTCCACCAGGTTCTTTATTTTTAGTATTACATAATGTTGTCAGTCTTGTGGCCCCTGTCCCGGATTTCTTTTGCACCTTAGTTTTACACAACATCACACAAACCTTTTTGATAACAGAGTTGTAGATCCCTCTCTGAAAATATTGTAATATAATGTCTCTCTCTCTACCTCCCTCCTTATATACAGGAACTTCTATGTGCCTAAGCACTGCTGCTTTTGGCGTCTATTTTAAGTTGTCCACTGAAACCCATGGCAACTCCTCAGGGCTTGGCCTAGTAGAAGGGCACTTTGCCCACGATGCTGCAGCGGATCTGTCTTGGCTTGCATTAGCCAGCATGGGCATCTTCATCACTGGTAAGCTCTACACCTACGTTGTCCTTCAGGGAGTCTTTAGTCAAGAAAACCGTGACTATTGTTGCCGGGAGGATAATCCTGGCTTGAAAAACACACTTTGAATTAAATTGGCTGCACCGTAGAAGCCACAGGTAACGTTTCAGTGGGAGTATAGGGAGGTAGTCTATATGGGGTTTGGCTATAATTCTAAACGTATTATCACCATATGCACATTTTATATTTAAAGACCAGACATTAGTGCTTAGCTTGAAATATGTCCTCATGTCATAATGTGACCCGTCAGGTTTTGCTCTTGGTTGGGGACCGATCCCCTGGCTGGTGATGTCAGAGATCTTTCCCTCACGGGTAAAGGGGTTTGCCAGCTCTGTATGTGTCCTCACCAACTGGGGCACTGCCTTCCTGATTACCAAGACGTTCCAGGACTTGATGGTGAGTGGGCGCCGATCTGTAGCATCCTGTGTGGCAGGTGTGGAGATGAAGGGGTGTTATGTGAACAAAATGGGGCTTGGCAGGAAGCCATTTTGCAGTAATGTATTTACTTGTTTTGCCTTTTCTATAAGTGACTATATGCGAACTTTGATATCACAGTTAGCCTATAACATTTTAGCAGACGATACCCAACCTTTTGAGATTTCTACATTGAAAATGTGTAATATGTAAATATAATGGTTTTATAAATACAAAATCCTTTGTGTCAGATAGATGGCATTTATCTAATTCACTGACTCAACCGTAACCTGGAATTCTATTACTGTCGTAGCTCTAATAAGTACACGTTTTACATACGACCTTACTGGAGTGTTATGCATGATTACTAGTAACTGTAGGGATGTTTTAGGGTCTTGTAGTAACAACCCATGAAAATGTATTTCAGAACATCCTAAGCAGTGCAGGGACCTTCTGGTTCTTCTCCGGGTGTTGTGCTCTCAACATAGTCTTCACCATCATCTTTGTCCCAGAGACCAAAGGCCAAACTCTGGAGCAGATACAGGCACGTTTTAAAGGGACTACAGATCAATTGAGCTACAATAGGCAAAGCTGACACCAACATGAAATGTAACAGTGACTGGGACAGTACTACTTTTTGTGGTGTCTCGTGATATCTTGTGGATGGTTTTTTGAATAGATCTTGGATAATCTGATGCTTTCTCTGACTTGAAAAAGTTCAAGTGGTTGCAGCTGACCGTTTTGCTCTAATAACTGATTTAATATGGGGTCCTGCAGTCTGAGCCTTTGGCCATCTTGAATTAAGGCTGAATCTGTATTAATCTCAAATTGTACTTGTATAAAAGCAAATTCACCGGTATGATTCTTTTCACACATCACACATGAAACCAAAATATTTTTTTTGTTTACAATACTAGAAGAATAACAGCTTGTGAAACACAAGGTGGCATGAACTGATCTCACCTTTTAATTTGTTGACAAAACTTATTAAATAATGTTAGTGTTTTTGACTGATTCATTGTTCAGTTTTTACTGAGGGGATACTGTAATACGGGTTGTTGATGCACTGGTAATACAGGTGAAGCTTTTAAGAAGCAGTGCTGAGGGGGGGCAGCTAGAACTGACATGCTAACTGGATTAAGCTTTCAAACATGTGCAAAGAATCTAGAGAAATGAGATTTCTGGTATGGTTAATAATGTATGTTTTTTTTAAATACCTCAAATATAAAATGTATATTTGTAAGTGTGCACTAATGTCCTGATAAAGGTTTACATTGTCCATTTTATGCAATGTTTAACTCAAATAGATGGAGAAAAATATTATTGTGTACAACTAAGTTATTAATGCACAAATATTTGCTGCCAGTGCCACAATGAAATGTAATAAAGAATTGTTGTAATAAAGACTTGTTTATATCATACTAGCACTATTCATATTTTGTTTTGCCATCTAATGGGTTCTGGTATTTGTTCAGTGGGCTTTTGTGGACTTCTGCCCTGATAGTTTTGTTAACATTGTCTATGTCTCTTAGTAGTCTACAGAAAGGGTAAATGTAATAGTACTTTGAAGATTTAAGAGTCTTCGTGTATTTAAAGTTACTCTGTCTTTTTTTTTTCTTTTTGCTAATAACATCAGATGTACTCAAATCAGAACTTTGTCAGCATTGATCTGATTGGTTAAAATTCCGATCAGTAAACAAATGATCTGGATTTCTCCGCTTGTCTAAACGATACTCACGATACTCTGTTTTGTTCTACCTGCATGGTCACCGAACCAGGTCTGTTATTTCTCGCGTCATGTTAGTTTTGACCATCTTGAGTGTGATGATATGGACTCAGTGTTTCAATGCTGTTATCCAACCAAAAAAGGAATTTGATCTACAGCGGGTGAGGAAAAATCATATGACCTTTGTCTGTTCCTTGTGGTGAGCAGTGTTTCCTAATTAAAAAAAAATCCTGATTTGTTTTTACCCTTTGTGAAATGCCTGTTTTTGACCGTTAATCTGCCAATATCTAATTAAATGATCCATTGAGAATGTCTGTCTAAACAAACAAATGTCGCTGAGTAGAAAAACAAACAATAATGAGGTCAAAGAACACAAGTGGAATTTCATCTAGGTTGTTGATGGCTCAGATAATAAAATTGCATGAGATTGGTCTTTTTCTTGGTTTTGAATGGCAATCTTTTTTATAATAATAATTTCTTGGGCTTGAATGTATTTTCTTTAAATCAATGATTACTGTTTGACCATATATGCTATTAAATGATGTATTACTACTTTAGCTAGATTGTTATGTAATACTGGAATTCTGTATTGTCTTTATTCTCACATTCTTACAATGATGTTCTCAGTTTTCAGGATTATGGTATCGTGTTGGCCTGGCCTATGACTCAACAGATTATGTGCCTTTGAGAAAGTATTTGCAGATCTCCAAAGGAAATATAACCTCTGATATGGATGGCAATGCCAACCTTACTGTGTGGGGGACAGGGTATTTAGCCTTTTTTTTAAGAAAAAAAAAAAAACTTTAACATCCATTGCTGTAATGGGAACATAACATATTAATTAGTACAAAAAAGTTATAAAATCACTTAGTAATCAGCATGCTTGGTGATGCTATATTTTATATATGCTTAAAAACTTTAGAAGTTCACATCAGTTACTTGTATGGATAAATATTCTTGTCTTGTGGGTATGCAGAACACATTACACAACAACCATTGTCTCAATATTATGCTTTTAGGCCAAAAGGTTGCATGCGCCTTGTGTACTACTACAAGAAGACTGATCTCCCAGGCCAGTTCACCTACTTTAGCGACCGTAAGTTACATATTCTTCCGCAGACTTTGATTTAATGTTCTTTAGATATTGGAAAGCCAATGTTGTGACATTGGTGAGAGGGAAGCCCACTCCTGCCTTTATTATACTGGCTAAGAGCTACTTATAATCAGTGTTTCAAAGTATGAAGGTTGTTGATCCATTGTTTGCTATCTATGTTGCTGTGCTTTTTTTGTTTGTCTCTTTGAGTGAATAATGAATACTGTTAACTACTTACCAAATTGACAGGTCATCAGATATTGAAGGATGTAACTGTGGTGGAGAGCAACTACACTGAATATAGCCTAGTGGTGAAATACAAGGAGATCATGAAAGAATTCTCCCAGGTGTCTCTTTACGGTAAAGATACTTTACAGTCTTCTAGACATTACATACAGTGCCTTCAGAGATTTTTCAAACCACTTCACTTTCTTTACATGTTGTTGTGGACTTAATGTATAATTGATTCATTAAAATTGTGTGCCATTAATCTACACACAATACCCAATAATGCCGAAGCAAAAAAAACTTTTTTAAGAGATCTGTGACAATTTTTTGAAAAGTGTGCATACAGGCACATGGAGGCCATACACACTGCTGAGTCACATTATGAGTAGCCGCCAGGAAATTCATGCAAGTTGGAACAGCCTGTGATTTCTGTTGTTTACTTTGATTTTGAGTTCCAATCCAGGCTTTGAGTCTTCTTGGGTATGCCTCTGCTAGCTTTGATTCTTTCTTGGGTATGCCTCTGCTAGCTTTGAGTCTTCTTGGGTATGCCTCTGCTAGCTTTGAGTCTTCTTGGGTATGCCTCTGCTAGCTTTGAGTCTTCTTGGGTATGCCTCTGCTAGCTTTGAGTCTTCTTGGGTATGCCTCTGCTAGCTTTGAGTCTTCTTGGGTATGCCTC
>JACXGK010002794.1:0-41758 GCA_016801125.1 Novumbra hubbsi
GTGGACCGGTCGTGGAGCAGGTGCTCTGGCACCGGTGGTAATCCTGGAGGGCCCTGGAGCGACAGTTGTTCGCTTCCCAGGACCCTTGGCACCGGTGGTGCGACGAGCAGGCGCTTTCCCACGGGCTGCCTGTTTACCAGGCCCCAACCCGGGATGCCTGGCTAGCCTGCTCCCTTCCCAGGGAGACAGGCGGGAGCCCACGGTTAGCGCAGACAGGGACGAATACTGAGACTGTCTGGATCTCCAATCAGATACCAGCCACTCTTCCCATGGAGACCCCACTAGCCCGCCCCCAAAAATTATTTGGGGGGGCCGCTGGGAAGTGGCTGAGCTGGGTGCCGAGGAAACCCATGGATCCTGGGTTAAAGGTGAACTTCTCCACCCCCTGCTGACACCCCAGCCTGGATCATCATATGGGAGATCCCAGTCCTCATATTCCGCCCCTGAATCGTCAGAGAGAGAGTCAGATCCCCAGTCCCCCAACCAGGTGTACTGCTCTCTCCCCCAACGCTGCCCGTCGAATGTCGCTGGTTCCATATGGTGGTTTATTCTGTCACGGTGTTGTAGTGCGGCGGAACCATATGCAGACATTTTGTGTAAAGAAAAGTTGTATTTAATCCCAAAACCAGACAAACTCTACACGAACAGTAACCGGAAAACGAAAGGTGCTAAACTAACATAATACGATATACAAAAAACATGTAGAGCATTCACTTAAATGGGAGTTAAACAAAGGACAAACCGTGTGCTGTTGCGACATCAAACACAAACAATAAACCACACCGGGTGTGGTGAAAACTGAACCTAAGTAGGCTCCCCAATCAGAGTCAACTGAATGCAGCTGCTCTGACTGGGGAGCCCACAATGGCATGAAGAGGGCTAGAGGCCTCACAAAAAGTCGTGCCCTGAAATGGCCAGGGGCTCGCAGCCAGGGCATGACATAAAGTGAATGTGTCCATATCCGCAATCAAGTTTTCAATATTTCTCAGTTTTTTAACAGAGACTTATGAAGTCTGCTCTCACTACAAAATGTATTAACCTCAGTTTTCAGTTCTAGATTTCTGCTGCTGCATCTAAATAACTGTAATCAGTGGGTGAATTGAAACTATCATCTGCCACAGTTCAATTCAATGGGCAGTCACAGAATGTACTTATGATCCTGCCCTTTTCTGTTTTTCTCTGGCTGTTCTCTGTGACCGAATCGTCAAGCATAAGCTAAATGTTCAGCACAACCATATGGACTTTGAACAGGGAGAGCCTTGGGTTGGCAGGTCAGGTAGTCCTAAGGCCTGATTCACTTAAGGTTGTCCCAAGATTAAACAAGACACCAGATAAATTTAAGGGGGCATTCCTTAGATCCAAAAGGATAATTCAGTATAGAATGCAGACTGAATTTGGTTCATGAACTATAGCAGTGCAAAACTAGAGACTGAGACAGATGTTCAGGAGACACTGGGGTTCCATAAAAATTTACAGTATATGGCCAAAGCACGTGGACACCACTACTAATCATTGAGTTCAAGTGTTTCAACCACACCCATTCCTCACAGGCGCATATACAGCTCTGAATAAAATAAGAGACCATGGTGATCTGATAATTTTCATGCGTTCCAACTTCTCACCTCCTCAGCTTCCTTGTGCAGAGGAGGGCAGAAAGCATGTAGCTCAATCACCCAAGATCTAAAAGTGCAGGTCACAGGCAACGTGCCCACAAGGAAACGTTTGAACAGAGGATGGCTGTACACCTATCCCCAAAGCCTTCAGGACATGCTTGCACCAGCACACGAACATCCCCCAACTATCAGCGTTGATTTCAGAGCTAGAGCTCGCCCTAGCCCCTTGAATCGTACGGATGATGTCGGCAGACAGCCCGCAGCACGCTAACCGGTTCCTCTCAGGATACAGGCTGCCAAAAAGCGTGTGACGTCGATACGTGTTCGATCATTCCCTCTGCTTGGGACAGTGCGTACCGTCGCAGAGGGAGGGGCCAAGGAGCCCTCACCAGCATCTGTATCACCCCTGTATACCAGACCAAACCCGGACGGTCCGGAGCTCTCAAGCTCACGGGCAGGTGAACAGTTCTCACTTGTGCCAACAGATGCGCAATGCACATCTGCGGTGGGAAAGTGTAAACCAGGCCATGAATGGTGCACAAACTCATCCTCAAAACCTGCAGGGAGCGGAGTTCCACGACATATAATCCTTCTGTTCTTGATTCAAAACGTTCTTTTTAACATTTTTGGTAAACAAAAGAAAAAGGTGCAGGGACTTTTATTTTTTTCCAGAGTTGAAAACTACAGGTGGTACTGAAGTAGTGATTGGCAAAACAAGAATAAAAATCAGATGTTCAATGTTCATATAGACAAATTTTCCGATATTGCTAGAAAAGATTTTGTGACTCAAAGTTTTGGATTGTGCGCCAATTGAATCAAAAGACCATCCAGGTCTGAACAGGTTTGCTCTGCTTAGTAGTCGACAACACCACACATTACGCCGCTATTGAAGTAATTAAAAATCTAACGTTCTCACACTTAGTTTCTGACAACTGTGGAAACCTGCTTTTTACAACAAGCACTTTCAGTCAAGTTCCTACTAACCAGGCTTTTGCCAAGATTATTCTCTCGCTTCCCTTGGTAACCCCTGTGTTCCCTGTGACCCCTGTGACAACGCAGTTTCCTCAGTCAGAAGTCTACAGAAATGTGGACAAAAATAAAGGTTCATAAAGAGCTAAAAATGTCTGCAAAAGAGCCCTCGCGCACTTGCCGATTTGACAGTGGGACAGACCTAAGCACTCATAGATTTAGCGAGAATGTGCTTCAAAGTCTGTGAGTCTGTAAGTGTGGACATCGAGATTGGGCTCTTATCTTAAAATGATTGTACGATAATTTTACAGACAGAGCTGACATTCATTAATATTATCTTTGTCGTATCCTTACGATAAAACTCCTGTTTGGAGACTGTGTAAACCAAGAGGGAATGGCACAAACAACACAGCGCTACTATGGGAAGTGGACGTAACACCAATGTAAAAAAAACAAGATAATTCTTCGCAATAAAACCACAATTATCACAAAAAACAACAATCGTAACAGCCTCAGTAACAACAACCACAATAATAATTAGAATAATAGGTCATTTAAAAAAGGATACATATAGGAATACAACACATACAAACGTACCACAATATTAAATATTGTATCACTACCGTAACAATGTATTATTTATTTATTTTACTTTTTTCAGCATTTTCTATCTCTTATTTCTGTTGACCATGGGTTTGTAAGGTTTGAATTACCTTGGTGTATGTTAATGCGCTAGACAACAGAACATTGATGATAAAACATTTCCATGGTTACTACCAACTAGGCTACCAAGCAACATAGCGATGCCACGCAGCTCCACACCATTATCATTCAAAGTTGTGAGTATTTAACTTGGTTTTGAAAATCTGACTACATCCAACAACAGCCCAACCACGAAAAAAGAGTGAAAACATGTTGTCTGGAGTGTTCATAGTGTCTACGGTAAAGTTTGGTAGAGGAGTGATAATGGTGTGGGGCTGTGTTTCAGGGTTTGGTCTAAGCCCCTTAATTCCAGTAAAGGGTCATCTTAATGCTACCGGACACAAAGACATTTTAGACAATTTGGTGCTTCCAACTTTGTTACAACAGTTTGGGGAAGGAGTTTTTCGGTTCTAGCATGACTGTGTCCCTGTGCACAGAGCAGGGTCCATAAAAAAATGGTTCCACAAGGTTGTGTGGTCTGCACAGAGTCCTGATCTCAACCCCATTGAACGCCTTTGTGATGAATTGTAACGGCTGCATTTACAGCTGCAAAGGTTAGGCTTCTGGGTCGGTGTCCACATAACTTTGGCCATGTAGTGTATCTCCAGTGAGGATCAGTCAAGCAGGAAATAGTTCACCCACTCTATCAAGTCCCACACTACAAAAGCAACACCAACAGCCAATACCCGAATAGAAGAATTTCTCAAGGAGAAGAATTTATCTAGCTGGGAAAGAACACAAGTGTAAATCTTGTCAACTTGTCCAACAGAATTAAGTGATGTTTAAGTGTGTCCATACCTTGACTGGTACTGGACATAATATTTTGCTTTAGCTAAGGTTAAACAAATTTGGTTAATCTCTGTGGATATTATACGTATTAACAGCAATATGGGAATACATTACTGCAAACGTTTTGTTGACATATTGTAGACGTATTTGTACCGATTCTAATAATTGGAATCCTAGCCATATTTATTGGCCCACATAATCCCGGCAGATCTTTTCGTCATTTTATGAACCTAAAAACATTAATGAGGAACACATTCTTCTAATTTATGGATGACACTTGAATATAAATATGACCAATCTAATTGTTGGTGCTATTGACATATTCCACAAGGTCTCTGAATCAACTAGCTCTATGGGATCTTCCAACTAGCCGTTCCTCTAAAGGTGTAGAAAATAAATCAACTTGTTTGGGGTAGATTTGCCATGAATTTGAACCTTTACCCATCCAGCCACATATTATGCCCTTTCCTCCCTACGTCCCACTCTCACTATCACCTGCTCTCTGCTTCCAGCCATCTTATCCTCCCTCCCTCCCGCCCCCCCTTCTCCCTCCATCTGCTCCCAGCCAGAGGTGGAATTGTAGCGTTTATCTGTAGCATCCAGCCCTTGCGTCTCCTAGCAACATGACATGGATCATTTAGCTGTTCATGCTCTATTTTCCCAAATTACCATGTAATGATGGGGTCCCTGTGTGTGTTCGTCAACTGAATTTATTCAACATCTTGGTGTTTTTTAGCATTAACCCAAAAACGTGTTTCTCTAGGTACTATATGCAGGCTATTACTACACAATTTTAAAAGAAACAACAACAAACGAAGCATTGCATGTTTAACATGAAAACACACACACTAGAGGGTTTTCTGTCAATATGCTTGGTACTCATTGCATGAATCCTTTGCAACCAATGGAGAGCAGACAAGGAGGACCTTGTTCTGAACCATTGTGCCTACGAATCAATTAGCATTTAAATGAATGGTGCGCGCAATCAACATAGTATGCTATCTGCAAAGAGAGGGGCCGGCAGGCTCCTGCCAGCGCTATGATTCAGAATCTGCATCAGGAAATATATTAATACATTCAAATGAACATGAAAGGTATTCAAACATCCTGTTTTCCTGTTTTATGAAAAAAGGGAAATCCTTTAATTAAAAGAAATGACATTTCCATATTAAAAAGACATAAAAAACCAACATATAATTAAAGATGAAGTGATAAGATCAAAACACATCCTTTATCTACAAATAATATGCTCCTTGAGAAATATACTAAACGGAAAACCTAATTGAGTTCAAATGACCAAAAAGGTTTTTTTATTAAGATAATTACCATAAGGCATACTGTTCCAACAGTCTTCAGCGATGTTATGTTTTTTTAAATGTGCCGAAATATAGTATTTTTTTTTTTTCAATATTTTATGTAATGAATATACCTAACGGGAATAACCTCGTTCGTCATCTCAAGTTCTAGTCAGACTGGATGGGGAGAGTTGATGAACTGTTATCTTCAGGTCGCCCCATGTATATATAATAATTAAAGTCTTAGCTTTTGCTGGGCTACATTTCAAGTACATTAACAGACTTGTCATAATCTACTCCAGTGTTGTACTTCGGCTCATTTTGGCTATGTGCTTTGGGTCTTTTTCGTTCAGAAAGATGTTTGACCCAGTCTGAGGTCCTCTGTGCTATGAATTTGATTTTCTTCAAGGACCTCTGTATTTCCTGCGTTCATTCTATCCTCAATCCTGTACCTTCGCAAAGTCCATGCTGCGTCCATGCTGCTGAGAGGCTTTCCCATAGCAAAATGCTCCCACCACCATGCTTTAGCAGAGGAATAATATTAGCTAGGTGATGTTGACCAGGTAGCATTAGAAGTAATGCAAATAAGTAAGCGTATTTGTTTTGAGTACTGATGGAACAAGTACGTATCACACTTTCTTTTGTGTGCAGCTAGCTAGACATTTCCACAATGCTTCTAGTAGCAGGCATTATTGCCTACCACTATGGCGCCAGTGACTTTGTTTGCACTTGCAGTAGGCTCCCAATAGCTGGCTGAATATGCTCTGCTATCACTTGCCGCCGTGTTTTGACCTGAAGTACTTGCTTCAGTGTTTTTGCTTTCACCATGGGTTACAGTGACATCAGTTATGGGGAGGCTATTACTAGTGGGGCCATAGTGAGGAGCCAGGGCAACAAATTAGACATGAGAAAATGACAATATGCATGATGCCTGCCAGCTTGTTGATTAATATAGTTAGCCTGGGCCGAAAGGTTCCTTTAAAAGATCTATGAGATAAAGTTGTGGAAAGGCACGAGGATGGATATGAAAAGGAGGAGACTCAAAAAAGAGGCTACCAAGAAATCAGAGTTAACATTGAAGGGGCTTCAGGCCTTATAGCAGCCAAGAATGTAATGACTACAGTTAATGGAATAACTGCAACCCATGGCAAAGACTGGACGTTGTGTGCATGTGACCACAATGTAATAAGGACTCCACAAATGTGGTCTCTATGGGAGGGTGACAAATCAAAATATAGCTGCAAGCAGCAATATGCGGGTTCCAGCCTTCAGAGCATTAATCAAACAAGCTGGAAAACTTAAAAAAACAAGACGATGATACATTACACCAGACGGTGTGGCGAGACTGTTTCACATTATGTTGTTGCAAAGAGATACCTTGTTTAATGCAGTAGGAGAACTCAAAGAAATTTTAAATTTTTCCTCCAAAATGTATTAGAAATCAAGTATAGAGTATATCCATACCAACCTACAACAAAATATGTTTTTTTTAAATGTTCACAAATTCAAAATGGCGGACAATAAATAATGGCAGACATTGGCCCTAGACACAAATTTGTTCCCCTTAAGGAATGGGACAGTCATGAGATATTTCAACATTTTGGGTGTAATAAGACGGTGCAGAAGTATCAAATGTGGCAACAGGCTGTTTCTAGGATCCAACCCATCCTGACATATGTCGAAATTGCATCCATCGTGTGGTCTAAAAACAGAACAGTAGTGATAAGGATTCAAATCTGGACGAATTAGAACAGGCTGTTGCTGGACAACCATGTTAAAATGTTTTCTATTATCTACACGTGTACACATTTTTGCGAGATTTCACCAAACATAATAATAGTTAGAAACATCTAAATCTGGAAGTAAAATATAAAGCAAAATTATTTCAGGATTGAGAGATGCCACAAACAATATTTGATGGGCCTGCCATTTCAAAATTTTTGCTTCACAAATATACTAGAGGACAGAGCAAAGTACATGAATACCAACCAACAAGTCAATTGCACCAACAGATAATACAATGTACATTTTTGGGTGGGGTTGCCAAAATCTCAAAATGTCGTATAATCCAAGATTTCAGTCTTCAACAGAGCAGTAATTATAAGCATTCACATTCTATAAGAAAAATAATATAAACCAGCACAAATGCAATTGGTTTCCTGCAGTATCACTGCTGGAACCCTAAAAAGGCAATATCAAGTCTCGTTTGAGTTGTGCCAAAAAGCACATTTGTAGATTCCGTGGCCATGTCCGTATAGGTGCTGTGGTCAGATGTGGTCAGAACAAAATCTAACTTTTGGGATGGAACGCAAAGTGATATATCTGGCAAACATTCAATACATCTTTCCACACAAAGAACACCATGCCTACAGTAAACTATGGTGGTGGAAGCATTATGTTTTGGGGATGTTTCTCTTTAGCAGAAATTGGAGCACTCGTCTGCCAGGAAGTTTAAAATGTAAACAAGATTTACCTTTCAACATGAAAGCAACTGTACAATGGCTAAATGATAAGAAGGTGAATTTCTTTGTGTCCTAGTAAGAGCCTTGACCTACATCGCATCAAGAATCTGTGGAATGACTTGTAGAATAGTTAGTATGTTAGCAATTGTACCAACTATGATTCGGGCATGTTTAACCATAATTATAGTTGTGGGGCTGTTTCAAGCATGGGAGAGTGGGGTTGAAGGTGTATTGCAGAGGTTTCAGATCCTGGCTAGGGGCCTCTGGCCTTCTCTATGTGCCTAGGGCTCACAGTTCCTGTCCCTGATTGGGGTGTGTATTTAAGTTCCTCAGTTCAGTTTGTCATTGTGGTTCGTTGTTAGCGTGTGCCTCTCCTTTTGTTGTTTCCACTAACCTTAGTTTTGTTGCATTTTTACCAGTTAAGATTACTATTAAAAGGGTGTCCTTCAACAAACCCTCTTCTCTTTGTGTCCTGACTATGAGAAACTGTAACAAGAGGTAGGCTTTTTGGTCCCAGTCCATTTATGTTTGTTTTTTAGTGCTGCAATGTATGAACAAAATGTTTACGTAGTACCCAAGTACTTTTTTGTTTTAGTACTCTTTTTCATTTAACATCAGTAACTGTACTACTCTTACTCAAGTATTTCCCACCTTTGGTAGTATGTTGTTTTTAAAAGTAAAAAATCCTAAGCACTTTTGATATCATTGTGTGAGGCATTGTGACCCTGGAAACATTCAATGCTTTAAACATTAATTAGCCTTTCTTAATCATGTTCAATACATTTTAAGACAAAGACATCTCAAGGATGAGATGAGACTGAGCTCAATTTGGAGTGTAATTCTTCTCAACAACTCCACACACACACAGTACTCAATGGGATTCTCTGCTGACAATGTTAGTGTATTTCTGTCAGATATACCCTGAAATGTCGATGACAGCTCTGGCTGTTCAGTCCAGCATGTCACAATTCACACATACACACTTCTCACACGGACAAGCAGAAACCCAGTCCCCTGGGGTAGCATGAGGACAGATACATTCAATCCCTCAGCAGAGAGAGACTGTGAATAAGACAAGGACAGGGAAAGTGTGTCTGTGCATGTTAGCGTATGTGCATGTTTCTGTGGGTGGGTGTGCTTGTTTGTATATGTGCCTGGTTGTGTGGGCTTATGTGTGCATGTTTGTGTGTGTACTGTAGACAGAAAGTAAAAAGCACATCCTTATGTCTGGACAAGAAAGGATTCCCTGTAGCCATGTGGAGCATGCGTCATGTCAACACGGATGAATAAAGAACAGTAAAAAAGGATGAGATAAAAGAAAGTGCTTCCGTAACGTAAGGGATGGGGGTGGAGGATTGACGGGTAGGTAGTGGATGGAAGATGGATTCATGGATTATGGGAGGTTGGTTGATGGTTGGATGAGAGGAATCACAAGGGAGGGCTGACAGGTAACGTGACACCCCCCCTTCCTGTCACCTTGCAGACTAAAAGTGAGGAAAAAGACTTGGTGCAGGAAGAGGGATGAGAAGAGGTTGTGAAGGAGCAGAGTTCTCAATGATACATGTGCAAGGGAGAAAGTCGTCCTTCCTCCCCCTCACGCGATTCCCATCATTGTAACACTCAAACGAACACTTTTTCTTTTCCACAATTTCCCTGCTTTTTTTTACACACTCAAACCATTTGAGGAAAGGATGCTGAGTGGGCAGGCTCAGGTGGCTGAGACATGTGACCAGCTGTGAGGTGATGAAGTATGAGAAAATATCTCATGTGGCACTGCGTTCTATGTCACTATATTGTATCACCAGGCTGACCAGCACAGTTTCTTGACTGACAAGTGGCTATATTTAAATAGAAAAGTATTATCCATGCAGCTCATTGCACACTATAAAGAGGGAGGAAGTACAATTTTGGTTGTGTACATTGTCAACTCATTTGCCTTTGATGCCTTTGTGTAAAATGTCGGACGGCATTGCTTTAGCTAATGGGGACTCAAACAAATGCACTCAAATCCAATACCACTCTTCAGAAGTAGAGGGCACTGTTGTCTAAAACCACTGCTGCATTAATCCAAGCTAATAGCCAGTTGCTCTCACACTGCATGATGTCTTATTTTTTTCCTCATGATTTCTCTGTTACTATTTCTCAAATGTTCCCTGTATTTCCATGTGTTTTCTCCGCTAATTTTTCCCTTCTTTCATCCATACCTCACCATTTTGTTCCCTGCATTACAATGTTTGTATCCATGGCAACTATCTTGGGAATATGGCTCGTGGACAGATTTACTATTACCAAGTCAGACTGTATTACAGCATATCAATCTCCAACTCACTACCCCCCCCCATTTTTTCTCTCTTACTCGTCCACGCCCCCCATATCTTTCTAGGTCTGGCTGCATCATCCCGCACTAAGTCACAAAGCTAAAAATATAACCATGGCAACCAAATTGAGGCAATTTCAGTAATAATATGAATTAGCTTCAGCCTCAATTATCTGTTGTAAAAGAAAAAAGGGGAGGAAGCACTTAGTCTGCCTTTTGAATAGTACAGAAATGCTTTTATGTTTTTACTTTCAGAGGAACCAATATACTTCTTATGAAATATTTTGTTTGTAGCCTTTTGCCCAATGTCATTTTCATACACACGCAAGTTAAATTTTTTGTCTTGCATGTGTATTTACATTTACATAGATAGTCAACTAAAGTTAAATTGGCACCATTCATGAAATTGAGCGAAAGTGAAGAAAACAATAATAATGAGTTAACAATTGAATGTCCTTAAACATATACGCCATATATAAGGGCGTATATGCTTTTATATCAAAACAAAAATGTCTCAAACACAAAACATTATATTTATTAGTATGATTCTAAAGTATTGGCACCCCATCAGAATATAAAAAAATATAACCAAAGAATGTGGCGTCTGTTCTGAAACGTTAGGCATTTCAGTTGGGCTCAAGGAATTGTATTGATGTCATTTTCCTGGGGCATAAATATGAGGTGGCACGCATGTAATATTGTTTTGTCATCTATCACCAAAAAAGACGTAAATCCGTAATGCCCTGAGCACACATTTTTCAAACAATCAATTTAATGTAAAAAATCAACCAAAAAAGTATTTTTATCTTTTTATGTTTTTTTTCTCAATTACTTACACACTAACACTGGAACCTGGGACACAATGACCAAAAGCTGAAACTCATGTAATTTGTCTTACACCAATTCTGCTATTCTTTTTGTAAAACACTATACACAATCTGAGTATAGTATGTGAGTTTATGGATTTGTGTTTTAAGCAAATAAACCAGGTTGTGTAAGAAATTTAAAAAAACTGTGGGGTGATATTGGTGTATGTTTTATAAAGTTGTGTCTGTCATTTTACTTCAATAGTAAATACATTGAAATCAATATGACAGGCGTATTTATCTTTTTATACTAATCTGGTGTGTGATCTATTCCAGCAGGTTGCCCAGCAATGCAAATCAAACATTGTTCAGAAAGTTCATCGCAACACTGTTGCCTAGCTTGTCACAATTGTGCTGCAATAATAGATTTCTTTACTTTCACCTTTCTACCCAGTTTATCCCAAACAAGTTCCATTGGGTTTAAGTCTGGAGACTGCTGGCCATTCCATGATTTGAAGCCTAACATCTAAACCAGCAGGTAAGTCGGCCACCATGTTGTCTTCTTGTTTTTGCTTAAATTTGGAGGCCAAGTCCACACCTTGAACATGTTGTTGTGTTTCTCAAACTATTCCTGAACCATTTTTGCTTTGTGGCAGGGTGCATTATCCTCCTGAGAGAGGCCAATGCCATCAGGGATTATGCTGCCTCGCTACCCTTTTCAATAGTTGCATTCTGTACACACTGTACGTATCCATGTTGCTCCATTTATTTTGTAATCTTTTTAGCAAATTTAAATGAAGAGAAGTAGTCACTGTTCTGTGCACCACACTGAACATGGACCAGAGAAAGCAAAAAGTCTAGATTTTGCTAAAATGTCGACTAGCCAGAATCCTTTTGGGACATTTGTCCTTTGGACAGATGAGTCAAAACTGGAGCTGTTTGGCAAGTTACCTCAGCTTTATGTTTGCAAATGACAAAATCAAAATGAAGCATTTAAAAAAAAAAAAAACATACTGACAGTGAAACAAGGAGGAAGCCTGGTTATGTTTTGGGGCTGCTTTGCTGCATCTGGCACAATGTATATGTGCAGGGCACAATACAATCTCAAGCCTATCAAAGCATTCTGGAGCAAAACGTACTGCCCTGTGTGAGAAAGCTCTGTCTCAGTTGCAGGTCATGGGTGCTCCAACAGGATAATGACCCAGAACACATTGCTAAAAGCACCCAAGAATGGATAAGAACAAAACATTGGACTGTTCTGAAGTGGCCTTCTATGAGTCCTGATCTGAATTATATCAAACATCTATGGAAACACAAGTCTCATTGAGAGCTACAGAACATTTGACATTTGATTGCTGTCAATGCTCAGATAGTGGACCCAACTGCAAGACAGGACAACTGGGTTACTGTTTAGATGTTATAATAAGGATTAGGCAGATTGGTTGGTCTAAGCAGGAAGGAGTTCGGTACACGGGAGGGCTTGAGTGGGGAAAAGTCAGACGGAAGGCTGAGTCGGTAGTCAGGCAGGCGATGGTCGGTACACGGAAGGGCTTGAGTGAGGAACAGGCAGACAGCAGGCTGAGTCTTTAATCGAGCAGGCGATGGGTCGTAGCATGGGAAGTCTAACAGAAGGGGTGCAGGATCACAAAGGGCGTGACGACGAGTAACAAGTACAATACGAACTGGCAATGCACAAACAGAGACCAGAGGGCTAATGGGGAAACGGGAACACTTGATGACGAGACAGGGACAAGACAACAGGTGAAACCAATCATGACATGACAATTGCAGTGAAAGCCCCTAAAGGTTGTGTAAAAAATATAAGGTTATAAGTCCCATAATTTTTGTCTATGCCATTTTCATTTGTTTTTGTTCATTTGTTTTTTTCCCAAAAAATCGAAAAATAAACTATGGTGGATGCCAACTACTTTGGTCAGTTTCAAGTTATTTGAGAGAAAACTGTGTGTTCTTGTTGTTTAGGGGAGGGGTACCAACAAATTTGACAATGTCTGTATATAATGCATGTGTGTCATTATGATGCAAACATTTTGGAAAGAGATTGCTAGAGTTTTTGTTTGTGGTTTTGTGTTAAAATGTCTGTGAAGAATTGTGAACAAATCACAAATTTAATCTGGATCAGACAAAAACAAAAGAGGACAAAAGACAGGAATCCTCACCCACTCATCAACACAATGAGATGTTGGTAATGTAACTGGGATTTCTATGGTTAGAATAGTAGGGCTCCACACAATGAGTCATATCACTGCAAGATAGAAGGTAATCAAGGAATGGTAGGTTCTTGTGTTGATCCCCCTCCCCCTTAACTAGGCCAAACTACAGTCGAAAAAGGCCCAGTCTCAGAAAACAAACCCTTTCACCGCCACCCTCGTTTTCATGCCCTGTCTTAGTAGATATTCTTCTCTCTCATGGCCCAGACAGACTATTTGTTCTGCCTGACTGCCCTTTGCACAGAAAGCTCTGTGGAGCCGTGGCCCCTGATGATGTTTTGACCAGATTTTTTGCTGAAATCCATTGTGAGAGTAGAGCAAATAGTTATCATTTAAGTAACATAAACAAGGTTTAAATCAACTGACTGTACCGTAACCTGAGAATCTTTACCATTGGACTACAGAATCTACGGATTGGACATGCAAACATTAAGTAGTGCATTTAATTTTTATACACTGTAAACATCAATAGAATATAGAGTATTGATTAGTTAAACCATGGGGATGATTAATCTGGTCTGGGTAATCAGTGTTATGATCTGATTTTATAAAATCTATTGTGACTTATCTAATATCTTTCCATGCAGCCAGATCATAACATTCAATTGGTGTGTAGCCATCCACTTCAAAATGTAGCATTTCAAACGATTTTGTTTTTTTTATCCCCCAGAAAGCACCAGCTGTAATGTAAGAAAAAAAATCACTGGAACTGAAAGAGAGGGAAGGGAGAGAAAGACAGGGGTATGGGTGGTTGAGAGGTAGACAGAGAGAGCGGGAGGAAGAGGGTATTATTAATCTCCTGTCCTTTCAATCTTGTAATGAATTGCAGCTGTAGCTGCTGATAACAACCCAGCGTTAGGAGGGTGATTACCCCCGTCATGTAGTTGGGTGGAGGTATGATCAGTACAGAACAGAAGGAAAGAGTGAAGGAGAGGAGAAAAGATGAGGATGTGAAAAGACATGAGAGTTGTCAGGGTTTATGATAATGTCGCCCAGGCCGGCAACCTAAAAGAGTGACTAAAAGGGAATGTGGTGGGGAGGTGGTGCCCCCAGACACACGAAGAGAAAATGATGGCAATTTCCCCAGCGTTGCTGCCTGGTGCACTTACGGGTGAAAACAAAGAGCTGAACTGCAGTGATTATGTGGAGGAGGATGGTTGTTTTACAGACAGGGATAGTAGGTACTTGCGGCAACACCATCTCGCCCAAAATGACAACTGTGTTGGGGGCATTCAAAAAGGCAAGATGTGGGAAAAGACTGGAAGGTGCAGGATAGAAAAGGATCATTTAGCTAATGATTCAAATAGTAAATGTTATGTAAATGGCTAGGCACCTAAACCAACCAATTCCAGTTTCTCCATATTGTTATGTAGGCATAGAAACCTGGGGATGACAGACACAGACAAGAAGATTACTTTCCATTTCCTTGCGTTATAAATAGCAGGAGCCTCAGTAGAAATTATTTCACACAAATCACAAACACCGATTGGTCAGACATATCTAGGCTTTTTGACAGGGATTGATCGAAACTTGTGACCGCCATTAAAGATAGAAGAAAAAGAAAAATGAGAGTGGAAATGGGAAGCATTCTGCTTTGAATGCTGTGGTTATTTTGTGCTACCTATATCAAGATAAGCCTAAGCACCAACCTTAGTTTTTATTGCCTTCATAGGATATGGGTTATATTTGTTACACACAACAACTCTTGTCTGCTGCTGTCTGTACAGAGACCTCACACAGTGGATCAATAATCTTTTTGGGAAAATATAAAGCAACATTTCTGCAAATGTTATTTGTGTAGGCGTCAAATTGGGGGGGTTGTATTAATGTACAGTGCATCCAGAAAGTATCCACAGCGTATCACTTTTTCCACATTGTTTTGTGGAACCGCCATATTACAAAATGGGATTTTTTGCAAATCTATTACAAAATTAGATTTTTGCAAATCTATTAAAAACGAAAAAACACATGTACATACGTATTTACAACCTTTGCCATGATACTAAAAATGTAGCTCAGGTAAATCCTGTTTTTACTGATCATCCTGATTTCTAAAACTTGATTGGAGTCCATCTGTGTAGATTGGACATAATTTGGAAATGCACACACCTGTCTATATAAGGTCCCACAGTCGACAATGCCTGACAGAGCACAAACCAAGCCAAGAAGTCCAAGGAATTGTCTGTAGACCTCCAAGACAGGATTGAATTGAAGCACATATCTGGGGAGGGGTACAGAAAATTGTCTGCAGCATTGATGGTCCCAATGAGCACAGTGGCCTCCATCATTCGTATATGGAAGAAGTTTAGAACCACCAGGACTCTTTCTAGAGTGGGCCACCCGGCCAAACTGAGCAATCAGTGGAGAAGGGACTTTGTCAGGGAGGTGACCAAGAACCTGATGGTCACTCTGACAGAGCTCCAGCATTACTCTGTGAAGAGGTGAGAACCTTCCGGAAGGACAACCAACTCTGCAGCACTCTGCCAATCAGGCCTGTATGGTAGAATGGCCAGACTGAGTATCCTCAGTACAAGGCACATTACAAAGATTGAACTCTTTGGCCTGAATGCCAAGTGTCATGTCTGGATGAAAACAGGCACCACTCATCACCTGGCCAATGCCATCCCAACAGCGAAGCATGGTGGTGGCAGCATGATGCTGTGGGGATGTTTTTCTATGGCTGGAACTGGGATACTAGTCAGGAAAAAGGGAAAGATCAGAATCAGCTTTATTACCAAGTAGGTTTACACATACAAGGAATTTGCTTTGGTGTTATGGTGCATAACAGAAAACACAGTGGTATTAAGTAAAACATTGAAATATAAGTGTGCAAACATTTACTGAATAAGTAGCAAGTGCAAGTGCAATGCAAGAAGGAAGTGCAGAGAAGTGCATTAATGTAATGCATTAAGTATAATTTAAGTTATGGGGCAGAGGGTGTCAGCGGGGGTCCTCTGGCCTTGTTGATGGGGCCAGCTGACGATGGGAAGAAACTGTTCTTGTGGCAAGAAGTGTTGCACGCTTCAGGGTCCTGGTGGTGTACAGGTCCTCAAGGGATGGCAGCTTGCAGCCAATCACCTTCTCAGCAGATCGAATGACAGGCTGCAATCTGCTCTTGTCCTTGGCAGTACCAGCAGCCTACCAGATGGACTCAATGATGGCTGTGAAGAAGTGCACCATCATTGTCTTTGGAAGGTTGAACTTTTTCAGCTGCCGCAGGAAGTACATCCTCTGATGTGCTTTTTTGGTGATGGAGGTTGTGTTTTGCTCCCACTTGAGGTCCCGGATGATAATGATGTCATGGAAGCGGAAGGAATCTGCGATAGTGACTGGGGAGTCACACAGGGTGATGGGGGTGGGTGGGACTGGGTTCTTCCTAAAATCCACAACTATCTCCACTGTCTTCAGAGCGTTGAGCACCAGATTGTTCTGTCTGCACCAGTTCACCAAGTGGTCAATCTTCTACCTGTAGGTGGTCTCGTCCCCGCCAGAGATGAGCCCAATGAGGGTGGTGTCATCCGCAAACTTCAGAAGCTTGAAGGATTTATGACTGGAGGTGCAGCTATTGGTGTACAGGGAGAAGAGCAGAAGGGAAAGGAAGCAGCCTTGAGGGGATCCGATGCTGATGGACCGGGAATCTGAGACATGTTGGACAGGAAGTCAGTGATCCACCTGCAGGTGAATTTGGGCACTTGCAGCTGGGAGAGCTTGTCCTGCATCAGAGCTGGAATTATTGTATTCATGTTAATTGCATTGTCTACAGACCTGTTGGCTCTTTAGGCAAACTGCAGGGGGTCCAGGAGAGGGTTGGTGATGGCTTTTAGGTGAGATAGCACAAGGCGCTCAAATGACTTCATGACCGAAGAGGTCAGGGCAACAGGTCTGTAGTCGTTAGGCCCTGTGATCCATAGTTTCTTGGTGATGGGAATGATTGTGGATGTCTTGAATCAGGCTGGCACGTGGCAGGTCTCCAGTGAGGTGTTAAAGATGTCTGTGAACCTCGGAAACAGCTGATCAGCACAATGCTTCAGAGTTGATGGAGAAACAGAGTCTGGCCAAGCTGCTTTGCGAGGGTTCTGTCTCTTAAACAGTCTGTTAACGTCCCTCTCCAGGACAGAAAGCGCTGTCGTTGATGGAATGCGGGGCTTTCGGCTTGTAGTTGGTGATCTGTCTACGGCCACTCCAGACAGATTCAGAGTCGTGTTGTAGTCTTGTTTAGAATTTCTCACCTCCTTACTAAACCTGTACTTAGACTCTTTAAATCTGTCCTTATCCCCACTCTTGAATGCCTCCTGCTTTTCCATCCTTAGCTGTCTGAGTTTAGCTGTGAACCAGGGTTTGTCATTGTTATAATTCACCCTGGTGCTTGATGGATGTTATGTCCTTCCCCTGGCTTGTTAGGAGAGAAGGGAACGTAAATGCCTATGCCTGCAGACTTGATTAATTTGTAGACCTAGACTAACGTAAGTGTGACCAAGTTATATAAACAGGGCTTGTTTATTTAACACCACATATCACATACATCAATTAAGTTACCAAATACAACAACAATACAGGGAATCAACAACAAGGCAGAGAATCACCAACAAGGTAGGCAGGGCTTACCAGGTTAGTAGAACGGCCGGACAAGTGCTGTCAAAGTAAATAAATAAGAAGAAGAGTCCCTAGTCTTGGCTTCCTCTACCCTATACAAAGCTAAGTCCTATACAGCTAACTTAACTGCTACAATAAACAGTGGGATAGCCACTCGCTTCTTACCTAATGCACATAACAACAAGTTACCTGCGGGAGTATGTATACCGAATACAAGATAAGCCTGGTAAGATTTAGCAAAGGTTCACAGAACATATCAGCCCTCTTTCTCATTTTCACTGGCCAAACAAGGCCACCCTTTTGTAGGAGGATTGATTGGAGAGCCACACCTACCTCCTCAGCCCCAACGGAGGTCACCTGGGAGGAATACAGGGGGAGGTAGACACAAGTGGGAATGGCACAAACAACACAGCACTACTATGGGAAGTGGATGTAACAATGGAATACAGCAGTCCTCTGCTGATGTATGACGTCACAGCCTCTGTGAACTAATCCAGACTGTTGGAAGCACACACAACAACCTTTACACACCACGTCAAAATACCAAAGGAGTGGCTTTGGGACAGAGCCCAGACTTGAACCCGATTGAACATCTCTTGAGAGATCTAAAAATGGCTGTGCACCGAAGCTCCCCATCCAACCCGACGGAGCTTTAGAGGTCCTGCAAAGAAGAAACTGCCCAAAAATAGGTGAGCCAAGCTTGTAGCATCATACTTAGCAAGACTTGAGGCTGTAATTTCTGCCAAAGGTGCTTCAACAAAATATTGAGCAAAGGCTGTGAATACTTACGTACATGTTTATATTTTTGCAAATCTTTTAAAAATATTGAAAAACTTTTTCACTTGTTATTATTGGGTATTGTGTTGCATTTTGAGAAGAAAAATGATTGAATCCATTTTTGTCAAAATAATTGATATTACTGGAAAACAAATGGTAGTCAATGAAGAATGAATGGAAGTCAAAAGGGGAAGAATGGGAGTCAATATTGATTCAATGGGAGTCTATGGGGAATGAATAAAGGTTAATGGGGAACGAAAGGGGGCAATGGGGAAAGAATATGAGGCAATGGGGATTTATTTGTGGTCAATGGGGAATGAAAGGAAGTTAATGTGGAATGAATTGAGGTCAATGGGGAATGATTGGGTGTCCAGGGTGATTCAATGAGTCTATGAGGAACGCATAAAAGTTAATTGAAAATGAATGGAGATTAATGAAAAATTAATGGAAGTCAAGGTTGATGCAAGGGGAGTCAATGGGTAACTCATAGATGTGAATGGTAAATGAATGGGGGCATTGGGGAATTCATTGTGTTCTAAGGGGAATGCATGGAAGTCAATGAGGAATGAATGGCAATGAATTAAGAATAAATGGGTGCCATGGTGGTCCTGGAAGGAAAGGACCCCGCCATTTTTGCTATTTATAGTATTTTAATCTTTGTCATTATTTTGATGAGACAAGTCATACCTACACAAAGCTTATTTGAGAGTCCTATAAATGTTTATCATATTACAATTTTTGGAACCCTGTGCATTCTTTATTTTTAAATGGTAAAGCGTATTTAATTTTTCCTTATGTGATGGTGTGTAATGAGTGGACCAATGCGCAGGCAGTAGGCTGACGAATCCCTTTATTTAGGATGTAGAAATGCAGAGTCCGCAGACTTCTCAGAGAGTTTAGGTCGTGTAATGACTACGACCGTATACACATAACAGGTAACAATCACGGACACTGAGACAAGACACACAGGGGATTAAGTAGCCAACTACATTAGATGCAGCTGGCAGGTAATCAGGAAGGGTGCGTTCACAGGACATGGGAAAACAGGACATACGAGTACGATGGCAACTAAAAGGCCGACGACGTCGAACGCCGGGGTGCTACGCGACCAGGAGAGGGCCCAGCATCAGGAGGTGCCATGACAGTACTACCCCCCTGACGCGCAGCTGCGCGAGGCCGCTGGCCCCGGGGCCGACCCGTGGGAAGTGGAGCTGGACGCTCCGGACGGCGCCGATGAAAATCACGTAACAGTGTGGGGTCGAGGACGTCCGTCCAGGGCAACCAGCTGCGCTCTTCCGGACCGTACCCCTCCCACTCCATAAGGTACTGAAGACCCCCCCTCCAACGCCGTGAGTCCAGCACTGTACGCACAGTGTTGGCGGGGGTCCCGCCAACGTCTAGAGGAGGAGGGGGAGTCCCTCTCACACCATGATCCTCGAGGGGACCAGTCACCATCGGCCTGAGGAGAGACACATGAAACGTCGGATGGATGCGATAGTCAGGTGGTAACTGCAGCCTATACGATACCTCATTGATCCTCCTCAGGACGTTAAACTGCCCCACATACCGCAGGCTCAGCTTCCGGCAGGGCAACCGGAGAGGCAGGTTCCGCGTGGACAACCAGACACGGTCGCCCGGGGCGTACACTGGCGCGTCAGAGCGACGACGATCGGCAGCGGCCTTATGCCGCTGAGCCGCCCTGCCAAGGTGGACGTGGGCTGATCGCCAGACTGTCTCAGCCCTCTTAAGCCATTCCTCCACCACCGGGACCTCAGAGAACTCCGCGTTCCACGGACCCATTGACGGCTGGTATCCGAGGACACACTGGAACGGAGTCATGAGGGTGGAGGCGTTCCGGAGGGAGTTCTGTGCGTATTGGGCCCACGGCAGGAAGTCTGCCCACCGCGCCGGTTGGTCCGTGCAATACGCACGCAGGAACCTGCCCACCTTCTGGTTGACCCGTTCCACTTGCCCATTGGCCTTGGGATGGAACCCGGAGGTAAGGCTGACTGCAACCCCCAACTTGCCCATAAACGCACGCCAGACTCGGGACGTGAACTGGGGGCCCCCGTCAGACACTATGTCCTCCGGGACACCATAGTACCGGAAGATGTGAGTGACTAACGCCTCCGCGGTCTGTAGGGCCGTTGGGATACCGGGCAAGGGGAGCAAGCGACAGGCCTTCGAAAACCTATCCACGACGACCAGGATGGTGGTGGAACCCTGAGAGAGTGGCAAATCAGTGAGAAAGTCAACACTCAGATGAGACCACGGCCGCCGCGGTATAGGTAATGGAAGTAGCTTACCTGAGGGCAGGTGTCGGGGCGTCTTACTCTGGGCGCACACCGAACAGGAGGAGACGTAAACTCTGACATCCTTGGCCATTGTGGGTCACCAGTATTTATCCTTTACCGCCGCCAGTGTTCGACCCACTCTCGGATGACCAGAGGAGGGAGAAGTTCCAACAGAGGAGCCTGTCCCTCATATCCACCGGAACGAATGTGCGGCTCTCCGGACACTGAGGAGGTGCAGGCTCCGCCTGGAGCGCCTGCTGAATCCCCGTGTCCACCTCCCACACCACCGGGGCCACGACCTGCGACCCAGGGAGAATGGGAGAGGTATCGACGGGCCTCTCCTCCGAGTCATAGACGCGGGAGAACCATTAATTGGGGTTCTTCGAAGAACCGACCTGTTTTTAACATGACATCCTACTCTAACAATGCACTATTTAGCATGCTGTTCAAAATAAAAATCATAAAATAATACAAATACACTATAATGTCTTAAATTGACAAAATGTAGAAAAAAAAATAAGGTTTTTGTTTAGTCACTGGGTTGGGTACAGTCGGGGAACCCTTTGATTTAATTGAAGCTTGCAGCAAAGCTGAAAGTGCGCTTGGAGCCCAGCTTAGATTAGCATCAGTCACGTCAAAAAACCTCTGTTATCTTTTAAAAATGGTTGATTTTAGGTGGGTTTGTGTCTGTACATGTGCATGTAAGAGTGTGCGCAAACGTTTGTCTGTGTGTCACTCTCGGTCTGGGTGACCCATCCCCCAGTCATAGACGCGGGAGAGGGCGTCGGCCTTGACGTTTTTCGAACCTGGAATATACGACAAGGTAAAGTTAAATCTGGTGAAGAAAAATGCCCCCCTGGCCTGACGAGAGTTCAGCCTCCTCGCCGTGCGGATGTACTCCAGGTTACGGTGGTCAGTCAGAACGAGAAAAGGGTGTTTGGCCCCCTCGAGTCAGTGTCTCCAAACCGACAGGGCTTTGAACACCGCCAGCAGCTCCCGATTCCACACGTCGTAGTTACGCTCTGCCGCGCTGTGCTTCTGCGAGAGAAAGGCACAGGGGCGGAGCTTAGGTGGCACCCCCGAGCGTTGGGAGAGCACTGCACCCACCCCAGCGTCCACCTCCTCGACGAAAGGGAGGTCTGCGTCAGGGTACGCCAACACCGGGGCAGAGGTAATCAAAGACTTTAGGGTGTTGAAAGCCCGGTCCGCCTCAGATGTCCAACGCAACCGGGTTGGCGCGCCCTTCAGCAGCGAGGTAATCAGAGCCGCCACTTGGCCAAAGCCCCGGATAAACCTGCGGAAATAATGAGCAAAACCCAGAAATTGTTGGACCTCCTTGACAGAGGTTGGCGTAGGCCAATTACGCACGTCCTCTGCGCGCGATTTCTCCATCCTCACCCTTCTGGAGGAGATGTGGTATCCTAAAAAGGAAACGGATGCCTGGAAGAACGAGCATTTATCAAGTTTGACATAGAGAGCATACTCCATCAGCCGTTTCAGGACGTTGCGGACGGTAGTGACATGATCGGCCCGTGCTGCAGAGTAAATCAGAATGTCATCGATATACACCACCACCCCCTGACTCTGCATTCCCAGGAAAATGTCATCCACAAACGACTGAAACATAGATGGAGCGTTCACCAACCCATAGGGCATCACCAGATAATCATAATGCCCGGACGTGGTGCTGAACACCGTCTTCCACTCATCCCCCTCCCGGATACGGACTAAATTGTAAGCACTACGCAAATCCAATTTAGTGAAAAACGTGTTTCCATGAGCGGTGAAATCAGCGGCAAGGGGTACGTATACCGCACTGTGACATCATTCAAAGCTCGGTAATCAATACACGGACGTAAACCGCCGTCCGTTTTTTCACAAAAAAGAAACATGAGGAGGCAGGTGAGGTGGATGGCCGAATATGCCCTTGAGCCAACGCTTCCGAAACATAAGTGGACATCGTGCGTGACAGAGGATATACTCAATCCCCATGTCAATGCGGTGGTAATTTACTGGCCTGTGTCTTCGAAAAGACGCAGGCAAGGTCCAGGTACTCTGACGGAATGCGCACAGTAGATGCACTGGTCGGACTTTCCACCGAGATGGCACCAATAGACGACCCTAAACACTGCGCATGACACCCCCGCGACCACCCTGTGAGAACCCTCCGAGACCACAAAAATGAGGGGTTAGGCAGTGCTAGCCACGGAAGGCCCAGGATGATGGGAAAAGACGGGGCCTCCACGACATACAGAGAAATAACCTCTGTATGGTGGCCGCACTGCATGAGTAACGGGCACGTAACCTGCCTCACGGCACAACTACATTAGACGCAGCTGGCGGGTAATCAGGAAGGGTGCATTCACAGGACATGGAAAAACAGGACATACGAGTACGATGGCAACTAAAAGGCCAGCGACGTCGAACGCTGGGGTCCTACGCGACCAGGAGAGGGCACGGCATCAGAAGGCGCCGTGACACCTTAAGAACAATGAAAATATTATACCTCCTGCTTTGAGGAACCATTAATTGGGGTTCTTCGAAGAACCGACCTGTTTTTAACATGACATCCTACTCACTACATAGCGCACTATAGTGCACTAACAATGCACTATTTAGCATCCTGTTCAAAATAAAAATCATAAAATAATACAAATACACTATAATGTCTTAAATTGACAAAATGTAGAAAAAAATTAAGGTTTTTGTTTAGTCACTGGGATGGGTACAGTCGGGGAACCCTTTGACTTAATTGAAGCTTGCAGCAGAGCTGAAAGTGCGCTTGGAGCCCAGCTTAGATTAGCATCAGTCAGGTCAAAAAACCTCCGTTATCTTTTGAAAATAGTTGATTGTAGGTGGGTTTGTGTCTGTACATGTGCATGTAAGAGTGTGCGCAAACGTTTGTCTGTGTGTCACTCTCGGTCTGGGTGACCCATCCCCCAACCAGCCACACTCGGTAAAACTCAAGCACTTATCATCAGCCACCAGTATCACAATAATAGCCTGTCACACATGTTGAAGTAGAATAGACACAGCTATTGATTTCTGGACCGATGTGCCAGACACTGCACAATGACTCTGCGGGACAACAGGATATTTGGTGTTAAAGGTTTGCTTTGAATAATAATTGCACTTTCATGCTTAGGTCCTATGTAAAACAGATTCAACATACCAAACATACTAATTGAAACACTAAATCAGATTAGTTAGTATACCTTAGTTATGTATTCGCTGATTGCTCACAATGTTTACATGATGCAGGGACCCTCAAAACAGTACTACTACAGTTTCTTCAGAAATATCTGATATTCCTTCATCTTTCCCTCGCCCCAGGGCCTCCCTGTGTTACTGCAGCTCACCGCTGATTGCTTTTTGATCTCACTCGTGTTTTGTTTAAACAGCATTGGTCTCTTGTGTGGCTGTCGCAAAGAAACACAAGCACAGCCCCAGGGTGCATCGCAGCCGCTAGCAGCCAGACCTGGGTTCAAACACTATTCGAAATCACTTTAAATATTCCATCTGTGTTTCATTGATCTTCACTGCTCTAAATGGAACTAATAGAAAACCTCCAAACAGGCAAACCCAGCATGTTGCAGCTATGGGCATAGGCATAAGTGTTTGAAAATTATAAAATAGTATCTGAATCCATGTCTGGAATTAGTGACAGCAGCTACCTGTGTGTCAGTGGGACTGCTATCTACAAGAGCAGACATACATAGACCTGACCTACAGCTACTTTGGCCTTGTAAGACTCTCCTCTCTCACCCTGGCTGTCCCGGCTACTGAGGGTAGGCCACATCCAAAGGTCAAATGAGCCGTTTCAACATATTTAATGTTAGTTCAGACTGACTAATGAAATTTTAGCGACACCAAAGGTTCAAGTTGCACGAGATACAGGTTAGGTAAAGATGTGAAGAGAAGAGAGCGAAATGCTTGAGATGTTCCATCTTTTTGTGTTTTCCTTTGAGCTATAAAACACAGGTAGCTCGACAATTGTCATTGATTATTTAATTGCATTGATTACTTATGCTTTGTTATATAAATGGATCTAGTCTAAACCCAATAATTTGGGAGTTACTGAATCTGAGGCACTCCAGATCTCCATCCAATCAAGCATCTGTGGGATATGCAGGACAACTCTGATCCATGGAGGCCCCACCTCACAATTTACAGGACTTAAAGGAACTGCTGCTAACATCTTGGTGACAGATACCACAGCACACCTTCAGAGGTCTAGTGGAGTCCATGCCTCGACAAGTCAGGGCTGTTTTGGTGGCAAAAGGGGGACCTACACAATATTAGGCAGGTGGTCATAATGCTATTGCTGATTGGTGTATGTATTTTTATTATTAATCGGTCCAGTTTTATTCGTACTCTGTACAGTTGTCTTTTCAGTTAACCCAAAAAACACTTGGGTAGGTACCAGGTAATGCATCACAAAAAACCTAGGGTCTCACAGTGTCTAAATAAAAAAGCTTTGGTAGAAAAGAAGAGTTACACTACAACGAGACCGCATCAGCATTTTCATTCCACTGGACCAGAGCTCTAACCACAAGCTCCACAATTAGAGACTGATTGGGTTGAAGAAGGCTCGTCACTTGTGGTCCTTTCATGTGAACAATCATATAAAGTTGTTAAGGTGCTGTTTAATTTTTTTGTTGTACTTGTATTATAGATATTTTTACTATTTTATTCCTGGATAAAACATGAAACCTCCACCCCGTTAATACTTTTTAGTTAATTGATCATCTATTTTTGTTGTGGTTTGGATGCGAACAAAGGGGTGGATGTGGGGAACAACTACTTTAACGACATGAAGTCTAGATTGCTTATCTCGTCATCATGGCACCTGTCAGTGGGTGGGATATATTAGGCAACAAGTGAACATTTTGTCCTCAAAGTTGATGTGTTTGAAGCAGGAAAATGGGCCAGCATAAGGATCTGAGTGACTTTGACAAGGGCCAAATGGTGATGGTATAGTGGAGTCCATGCCTCAACGGGGTCAGGTCTATGCTGATGGAAAAACGGGTACAACACAATATTAGGCAGATGGTTATGACTGATTGGTGTATTGCAATGAACTGGTAATAACTACTGATATTTATTGTAACTTGTTATAGTTAATTCCTCTCAAAATAAGAAATTATTATTTACTAATATTATTTTATATATTTAGTTTTTAAGAAATTGTCTACCTTGCCCTTGAAGGTGAATACCATGAAATATATTAATTCTAATGTGTTACACTTGAGTGTTGAAACAGTTTTAATGTTCATGTTATTACCATTATAGCTGTACCCTACTTTTATATTGATTTAGAATCGCATATGGGCCAAGATTACATGCTAAATACAAATTGCAATAGTAAAAAGCAATATATTTTAAAAACTAACAATTACAGTTGTTACAGTTGGGTTTTGCAGTTTTGCTGCTTGGACCCCTAAAAACTAACAATTACACTAGGGTTCTCCAGCTTTTCTGCTTGGATCCCTAAAAACGAACAATTACAATACGTTTTTGTAGTATTGCTGGTTGGACCCCTTATAATAAAAACTAACAATTACAGTAGGGTTCTGCAGTTTTGCTGCTTGGACCTCTAAAATTTAACAATTACAATAGGGTTCTCCAGCTTTGCTGCTTGGATCCCTAAAAACGAACAATTACAATACGTTTTCTTTGTATTCAACATGGCCCAGACCATGGAAGAAGAGAAGAAGTCCTGACATTATAAACAGCATTTCTCACACACACATTAAAGTTTAATGAGAACAAAAGGCTTCTACCGGACATAATCAAATGTGTCTGTCTGTGACCGACTAGCAATTGACACTGCTGTAGTTGCTACAAGGAAACAAGAGCAACAGACTGCCATACACACACATTTACAACCAAATGATTGCCTCCAGGCTCTACAGCTTACATGAATAAAGGGTGCTAACCATTGATTTGTACACATTCCCAGTAGCATGACAGTCAATCATTTCTTGAACAGTTCATCATTCGCTTTTAGTTCAACGTTTTAATCAATAGAGAAGTCAATATTTCCATAAAGATTATACAATTTGTGTGTCCATCGCCATGTAAATTTCAATCAATTTCAGATTTTTTACATATTATAAATTTTGGAAACAGGAACTATACAGTGCATCCAGAATATAACAGCGCTTCACTTTTTCCACATTTTGTTATGTTACAGCCATATTCCAAAATTGATAAAATATTTTTTTACCTTAAAAATACTACACACAATACCCCATAATGATAACATGAACATATATTTTTAGTCATTGCATGTTTTGTTTTTTTATTTGCAAATAATTAAAAAAAAAAAATCCCATGTACATAAGTATTCACAGTCTTTGCCATTCCATAAAAAAATTTGCTCAGGTGCATCCTGTTTCCACTGATCATCCTTCAGATGTTTGATTGGAGTCCACCTGTGATGCTTGTATCATCATACTAAAACAAATGTGAGGCTGTAATTGCTGCCAAAGGTGCTTCGACAAAGTATTTAGCAAAGGCTGTGAATACTTATGTACATGTTTATATTTCTGTTCTACTTTTTCTATTTATTAAAAATATTAAACAAACTTTTTTCACTCTGTAATTTGTGTGTAGAATTTTGAATAAAAAAATGAATTGAATCAATTTTGGAATAAGGCTGTAAAATGAAGCGCTATGAATACTTTCCGGATGCACAGTATGTCTGAACCAGATTCAGACAACTTGGCCTTCTATCCTAATTCCCTTAAAAGCACTGAATAACAATCGGTTCCTGTTCACTGTTTTAATGACTAATAATTTGGGTTAATGTTATTCTAATGACACACAGTTTTATACAGCTTCTTTGGAGGCACACATTTCAGATATTAGGAAGTGGATGATGGAGAACTTTTTGCTTTTAAACTTAGAAAAAACATAAATGCTTGTTTTTAGGAACAAAGATGTCTGTTGGCTGATCTCACAGTAAACTTTGATGTTTGTATGGTTGTATCCCAAAAAACTTTGAGAGAACTCAGTGTTAACCTCTACCATGACCTCTCTCTTGATGAACATAAAATATGTATGTAAGAGCTGCTTTTCTCCATCTTTTGAACATTTTAAAAAATCAGAAACTTTTTTAAATCAATAACTGATTGTTTTTTCTAGATTACATTATTGCAATGCTCTTCTCTCCGGTTACCCTGATAAATCAATAAATAAACTGATTACAGCTGCTAGAATCTTAACTAGCCTCTCTACACTGGCTGCTTATTAAGGCTAGGGCTAATGTTAAGGTTATAAAGCTCCACAACTGTGGAATGATCTGCAATTAAGGTTACAAGTGCAAACTTTCAAGTGGTCATGGCCAATGATTAAGTGTAGTTTCGCCCAATTGTATGAAGTTGAACAGAAAGGCTTGATACTAGCTTGTTGTCTCTACATTGCGCCTCTCAAGCAATTGGAGTGAACTTTGCTGGCAACACGCGGCCGTTCAGGGAGGATGCGGTTGGTTGGTGTACCCTTTGGTTGATGCTTGGCAATGTGGGTGGATTGATTTCCTGTCTTTCGGGCACTGTCTGGGGCCTCCCCCAGCTGCCAGACCCAGAACCAGCTACTCAGCAACTAGCCCATCAATCGCACCAACTGTTGTAAACTTCTCACCAAGCTGCTTGGCGATGGTCTTGTAGCCTATTCCAGCCTTGTAAGTCTACAATCTAGTCCCTGACATCCTTGGACAGCTCTTTGGTCTTGGCCATGGTGGAGAGTTTGGAATCTGATTGATTGATTGCTTCTGTGTACAGGTGTCTTTAATACAGGTAACAAACTGAGCACTCCCTTTAAGAAGGTGACCTGTATAAAAGACACATGGAAGCCAGAAATCTTGTTGATTGATAGGGGGATCAAATACTTATTTCCCTAAGTAAAATGCAAATCAATGTATAACTTATTTGGAATTTTTTGTTGTTATTCTGTCTCTCACAGTTCAAATAAACCTACTATTAAAAAATTTGATTAAAATCGAATGGTCCATTCAAGCATTGATCAAAGAAACCCAGTTAAATTGTTTGAGATGCACAGCTATTGTAGAAAGGCGAAGGTGGCTCATGCTCAAAAGCTGTAACTTAGTTAGCTACAATTAATGTATTGTTGATTGCATGTGGATTGCATCCAATTATCAAAGACAACCTACCCCCACCTCTTTCACCACTCGTTGTGTGATTAACTGTTGCATTGGTCATATGTTGATAAGTAGGGGGTCAATAAGTGGTCTGATTGGTTACAGATAATAGTTGGATATAAAAGGGAATGTTGAGCCTTGTGAAAGGGAAAAAAAGGAATGTTGATTTTTCTACTCTAGCGCCTACATCTACTTGCTCTTTTCTTTCTCTTTCTCTCTGAAATAGAGAAAGAGAAAGAATAATAAAATAATCATAGTAGAGCAGGTAATATTTAAACCTTCCTTTTGTAAACTTGTTTGCCTTGTGATTGATGTAATTCTGGGTAGTTTGAGTCCTGTGGCTAGTTAGCTCCATACACCCCCAATGGGCTATCTAGCTAGCCAGCAAACCTTATAAACAATACCATTATCAATATTGTAGACATTTGAAACATTTCAGATTTGTAGAACATAATGTTTAAATATCTGAGCATTTTAGGACAATATGATTATTATTAGCTTCAATGGCAGCCATGTTAAAATATGTCCATGTGTGTGTATGCTGCTACAGTTTAAAGTTGCCTTGTTTATTATAATAAAATAATGTTTTTAATAAATCTATATTAAACATTACTCTTTTACTAGGCCAAAGCGTTGTCTATACGCACTCCAATTTATAATTCCTCATTCATTTTAATATTCTAGTGGCATTAACTTTCTTGTAATTAGGCAATGGCAGAAGTTAGTGGTTAGCTGGATTTTTTAACTATCATATGAACTGACAGCTCCTGCACATAAATTCCAAGTTAAGCAAAGACCATTATAAAAAAAAACACAGTATTTCTTTAACATAATGCACTGTTTTTTAAGCAGAAAGGTTATCTACAGAACTTCAGCTACCACTTTGGCCTGTCATTTTCCTTCTTGTATACTTGGCCTGTAGGTCTTTCAAATAAGGAAGCAAATAGGGCGGTTGTGTTTTTCAGCACCACGGACAGGGATGATAGTGAATAGTTTTGACCTTTATCCTGTTATATGCAATTAATCACAGTTTGTTAATTTTTGGACAGCTAATAATAAGAAACAATATCCTTAATGTGCCTACCAAATATGAAATAAAAACCTGTGTGTCATGTGATGCAAGATGCAGTTCAAACCAAAACAAGAAGTATTCAACTCTCTCCATAGGGAACCCAAGAAGTTTAACAATTTTGTTGCTGCCCGTAACAGCCACATCTGATTCACTAATCAAGAGTTTGGTGGTATTCTGACAAATCTAACCTGCTGTGCTAGCTCTGGAATAGATCAAAGATCACAAAGTGAATGAATAAAAATACAGAGCTACTCAAATAAAAACATAGTGTGGTTGTGTGCATGCACACGTACAGTACATGTGTGTCTGCATGTGTGTTTATATGTATGTGTGTTCATGTGTTCAAGTGTAGTGAGTCTTGGTTACTGTACTCAGCAACATTCTCATCTACCATTCTTCATCACCTGATTTGGACCCTAAGGACAAAGTTGGCTCTTTTTTACGGGATATTTCAAATGCTTCAAATTTGACACTTTTAATTTTATTTAGCCTATTCTTACACTAAATGTCAAGGATGCAATTAAGTTTCATGTTGCACAAATAAAATTAAACGCAATTTCTGATATGTCATTCTAACACGGATCTCCCGTGACCCTAACAGGATAAAGGTCGAAACTATTCACTATCACCACTGTCCGTGGTTCTGAAAAACACAACCGCCCCATTTGCTTCCTTATTTGAAAGACCTACAGGCCAAGTATACAAGAAGGAAAATGACAGGCCAAAGTGCTAGCTAAAGGCGTGTGTGTTCTGCGATATGATGGTGGTCCTTTTCGAGCAGCTAGTGTGATAAATCGAAGGCATCGCTATTGTGCCAGCCCGGGGCAATAACAGCTAGTCCCAACGGACAAGCTGAGTTCATTGTGCTCAAAGCGAGGGGTAAAAGGCAATTACAATGTTAATGTGTCGCAGCGGGGTGGAGAAATCCCGACTACGGCGAAAAGACGAACGTCCCAGGTGATTGAGGGAGCGGAGTCACTCCGGTTTAAAAACAAACGGCGTCTGGGGAACACAAAGAACCCAAAGAACAACGAAGCCACTCAGTCTGGACAGCATACAACCGGAAATAGAGCATAAACCACACGCGCTGATGATGAGGAAAATAGCTCTATTATGAATGAAATGGCATAAACAAACATTAATGATGATAATGCAATAGTAATAATATTCACATTGTATATGCACATTGGTTTAATGAGATTTGGTTTAAACAATAGACCTACAATCTACAGAAAATAGATCTGCATAAATGTTATTTTCCTCGCCAGGCAAATAGCGGCCGACCAGGGCTAATATAAACCACTTCTCCTGGTAGCCTCGCGGGGCCTCATAATAGGCCATTAAACAGTGCCATTAGAACCATAATGAAAAGGCTCTTAGCGTTTACCACCGCGACACCTGGATGCGTCTCTTGTGGAGAAGGGAAACACGGTAGTTAGTTTCCTGACGGAGACAGACGCATTGTAAAAACTATATATTTTTAAAGACAAATCGAGCTTTTCAGTTGAAATGTCTGTTTTTATGCTGTTGGTTATTAAGTCAAGATGTTTGTTAAAAGTAGTATTTCCCATAAATGAATGTTTTTTTCCATAGTACGTGCATGGTACGTGTTTTTAATGTAAATTGGCACTTTGATTTGGCTCCATATTGGCTAATCAGCACGATAGTGTAGTCACTGCCTACCTGGGATTGTTATGCTAATGTTAATGGATTCCAGAGAGAGAAAAGCTATCTCTGGATAAGCTAATTTCCCCAAGCCGTGCGCGTTCCCCAGAGACCACGTGTCTTTTCAGGTTCCCTTATTAATTGAAGTGTGTGTTATTTTCTGGCTCGCTGATCTGTCTACGCCACAAATCAGGCATTTAGATCAGTCAAGGCCAGGGTACGTACATTCAGAGACTCAATCTAACGGACTATTATTTCAAAGGTTTTTGTCAGCATAAAAATAAGCATTTAATGAAATGCTTGGATATTGTGCAGCCTATATGGTGTTAGATATTGTTATAACGTCGTATAACATAAACGGGGAAATCTACATTCGTAACATAGTCACAGCTGACTTCAATATATATATATACAAGCAGCCTCGTGTGAATTCTTACATCTGCGGATATGAAATCCCATGTTCCCTTATAACCCAATTTTTTTAGTCAAAGAGAGTGGGGGAGCTCTTGTGTTAGCGTTTACTGCGCATGGTCTGAAGGCTCAGGCTGTGTTACACCCAGCCTCTCTCAGGCGCAGAGAGCAGTGTACACCCTCCGCCCCAACCCACGCACGCAAACACATACATTTCCATAATCACAGTAGTGACAATGAAGGTCCTCCGGTCTCCGCAGAGTCTATTGCAGAAGACGTCCTCTGTTGCAGAAGACAGCAGCCTATATACACATTGACACACTTAGTTTATTTATTCAAATAAGCTTGGGTAGTTATGTTTATAGTGCCAAGTGGAAAATATGTGCTCACAAAATTGTAATAAAATGAAACAAATAATAATCTACTAAAGTGAATTAAACAACCTCAGATTCAGTAAAACGTAAAAGTCAAAGGCACTTCTGTCTTTCCCGGTTTATCATAAAATCTTCAAATATTTTGTGTTCGCGTATGAGCATTATCATTGTATTACGTTATAGCCTACTTGTCGCCTAGGTTTGGTGGTGTTAAATTTCATCTTCATAAAAGACAATACTAAAAACATATTTTATCTTCAGTTGCTCACATTGAGCTAATTAATCATGCTACGGTTCGGGAGGAGTAGGGGACATGAAGCCAAAACCTTGTGCCAGCTTAGCCAAGTGTGTAATGGAAAAACGGACTGAGCAGACAGCAGCAAAGCCGGGGGTAAAACGGAGGAGGTGGGGGTGGGTCACCGGTAAATTGATGTGAGGAATGAGAAAAATCACAATGCTTGAACCCTTGATTGACTCCATTATCACACTAATCACTGCTTCTGAATATTTTTTGCTTATCCATGTCCAAAAAATACGAGTGCTTAAAAACAATATAGCATTCAAACGAATAAGTATAAGGTATATGTTTCTCTTAATCTCGTATTCTCAAGGTGACAACTATTGGTTAAGAATCCTCCTGGGATCTGGCATCTCAACCCGACGTTGCCTTCGATGATCGGTGATAAACTGAGCAATGATTAGCCTAGATAAAATCAATTTCTCCTCCATGCAATCCGCATGCTGTCCATTAATATTATCAGTAGGCTAAAACACTGGTATAATACAAAAACACACGTAGAATACTTATTTCAAACCTTCAGTAAATTACGTTGATGAAATTAAATCGAAATTATGATTGTATCAGTAATAAAACATAATGGTTGTACTATGTTATACCGTAACTGTAATATAGCTGCAGTGCGTCTCTAAACATTGCATGGCAGTGAGGAAATATATCTGACAGACGCAGCAAAACCCAGTTCCATTAGATTGTCTTGCTTTTCAATTGTGAATTCCATCAACGTGTACTGATGAGTTTTGGGGGTTTGCACCTGCATATGGCCTGCAATCACACAAGATGTCAATAGCAGCAAACGACGTTAATGTGGTCACGGAAAAGTGGGTTGCGCAGACAACCAATAATTCAGGATGGATACAGCACGTAAGTTAGCGGACTGAAAGAACAACTGCCAGTGCAAAGCCACTTTCTTAGTAATTCATTTTCTTTTAGCGTTTGTGGCTAAGCAACGAAGTTTGACCTTTTGTTTAATCTTTTTTGTTATTCTTCATAATAAAGTAATAATAAATCATAAAAATAAATGTACCCAAAATGTGTAAAATGTATAGGTTACAACAAAGAAATATATCATTAAAAAAAGTAGTATGATACAAAAAGCGGGTCTTGCTGTCAGAATCAACCTTAAACGTAGCCCTTTAATGCCCTCTTTTCTCGAGTCACGCCTGTTCTTTTCATTTTACAACACATTCAATCAGACAGCCCTAAATACAGATCAGAGAAGGTCTGGACCAACTGATAACGCTTCCTGTGATTAACGCGGCCGCCGCGTGTAGCCAATCTCTGCCTTCTCAGAAAAGACCGTTTTACGTTTGAAGGTGCAATCTGTAAACCTGCTTTTCTCTGGTATTTTAGTGTATACAGAGTATATTTTAAACGACGCTTTTGGAAATTGAGATGGAATACTAATAGTCGTATCTATATTATTGCAAATATGTTTTCCATAGACTGATTCAAAGTGTTTTTTTATTATTTATTTAGAGTTTCTCAGTCACCTCTTTTTTGTATGCCTAACATATACACGCGCTAAAAATCAATTTGAAAAGTGAACGTATTATGGTACGCTGCGGCATGGATCTTTAAATGGGGTTGTATTTATATATTGTATTTATATACAACCGCACTTTAAGTGTATTTATATATATATATGATCGCAGTCAACAAAGATAGGCGAAACCTCCTATGATTTCTTTAAGCGCTTCAACGTGACGTCCGTTCGTTTGGTCATCCGGGAGGTCACCGCTTAACACAATAACACAGTTGCAATGACATCTAAACCACTCTGATTTCGAATATTTATCTTCTTAAAATATTTTAAATATGACCTCACCGTATCCACAATGCTAACATTATACCTAAATGTTTGAGTTGTAATCAATCTGGGAAACGGGGTTGTGGTATCAAGGAAATAAACAAAGGACATACTAAGGGCAAAAAGCTTCAATTCCGTCACCCTAATCACAATAATTTACGATTGAATTCCCCAAGACCAAAGTATCCTAATTAGAGGTTCGTCAGAATATCAGAATGACAGCCACTCTCATGAAAATCTGAATTTTGTAAAACATGTATTTAAGACAAAATGTCTAATACCACCTGCTTAAAGAAATATGAAACTTGTGTTAATTTCAATATATTGTTCAGGATTTAATTTACAATGCAAAACAATGCAATTAGCTGGGCTGATAAATTTATCTCATCCTACACATCTTTACATCTTTGTCATGATTTTACTCCTTATTTTGACAGACAACAAACGTAACGCAATGGAAAGCAGTAGCCACGTAGACGACCAGTGACGTGAGCAGGGACATGAGATGACATGTAATAAAAAATGTAAACTTCTATCTAACTTCCATTTGCAGGCTTGTGCTGCGTCCCTGGGCTATATAGTGAATGAAGCTGATGTTATATCACTACATATAAAAACCTTTCATTTTAAATTAACTTCTGCATAATGTTCCTTCTGGCACGTTTTTATTATGACTGTATTCAAGATTATGTTTAATATTGTTATTATTAACATTCATATTATAAATGTACACGTATTATGTGCATTGTTAATATTATAATTATTAAGACTACAAACTAGGCCTACCTATTGTAATTATAAAAAATGCGTTATTTTAAAACTTTAAAAAGCGCAATATAATCTACAACTCTTGAACTCTTTGTGAGACAAAACACATTAACTTCATATTTAGGCTCGTAGCAAAAAAAATCTATATCCATGTCTATACAGTAATATTAAGGCCTGTAAGAAATCATATTATATTATATGAAACAAATAATTTGCATTAAATGCATTACTTCACCAAATCGAAAAGTGAATTTAAAAAACTTTAAGGCGATATATAAAAAAAGATTTTGATGAGGCTCTGTACATTCGTTCTATTTAATCTGGAAATGCAGCATTTGCCCAAATACGAAATTCATTATAGGCTTTATCCCCCAAATAAAACTTTGAATTTAATGCGCATAAAGGCCCAGACGTACCAAAAAAACGATGCGCTTAAGGAATGAAAAAAAACATAAATCAATAGCAAGACATGTATTTATCCTTCGAGTGGCTTCATGTAAATACACTTCCACCGTAACATTGATACTATATATTGAATCACAAAACATAAAGTTAAGCATTTTCATCCAGAATGAATCAAAAACATTTTCAAATTCGATCCATATTAATCCATTAGGGACATCAACTATCGTTGCTACTGATGATGCTCGCGTCCTCTGGTTCAAAATGAAACTCATGTTCAAAATGAAACTCAAAATGTAGTCAAATTCAAATCTGGTAGTTATATAACCCGGTCCAAATAGTTGATGGGTTTCTCCTTTCAGATTCAGACTTGATCCTTTTATACGTAAAGTAATGCAAGACTCGAAGCCCCAAGAATGTCATTGGATGTTTGGATAAAGTTCTGTAGAATATGTGGGTGGGGAGGAGACGGGGTACTACAAGCACCTCCCCTAGAAATGCAGCAAATCTCTTCTATATTCTTCTGTGGGGTGGCTGCGCGCGCTGGGGGCTGGATACGTGTTTCACCAAGCAGAGTCCTTGCATTGGCAGGCTGATGATGACACGTGTCTCCTTCTTGCCACCCCCAGGCTCAACCGTACCGCATAGGCATCAGTAACAACCAGAGAAAACCAACTGTGGAAGCGCTGCCTCAACCATTAATATTAATAAATTAGGTAAGAATTATTAATTGCAACGCGCAATTTTACGTATTCGTCTGCGTAAAACCTTTTTTTTCGCTGAGAAATTTGTGCATTAAGTTTGGACATTTTCGAGCTAAAGGAGAGAGTGAGATAACAAGATGCAGCGACGGAGCGCCGATTTCTGAAGGTGACATGAACCTGGGGATGATCAAGAACAGAAGGCGTACTTTGATCAAAACGTGGAGATAGCAACTGAACAACAATCAAGGCTTCATAAAAACCACCGTCTGTACTCTAGGCTAGATAGATTAATGTGCGAAACAAAAGCTGCATTCTAATTCTACAGTTGTTGGCATTTTGTTGTATTTCAATAAAACGTAAGTATAAAAAAAGCAGTCGCAACAGGCAAGAAAGGAAAGGAACGCAACAATGGCCCATTTAATCCGAAGCAAATTTCAAAATAAACTATCAAATGCAGCCACCTCAGTGTCGAATAAATCTACCGCGAAGGTGAGCGGGATGATGGCCAGGATGGGCTTCCAGGCCGCCACAGATGAGGAAGGGCTGGGATTCGCAGCATGCGATGATTTGGATTACGATCACCGGCAAGGACTGCAGATGGATATCATGAAATCGGATGACATGAGCGGTGGAGACCTCGGAGAAGGAAGCGGGGAGGGCGGGGTGGGTGGAGGAGATGACGGAATGTTGGCTGGGGACAGTCACTACCAGAGAGATGGCACTGGTGCCCCGATCTCAGGTTCTATAACCTCAGGTCTGGGAGAAGAAGGAAAATCACCAAAAATTACCGCTTGGGAAGCGGGCTGGAACGTCACAAATGCAATTCAGGTAAAGATGAATTCACGTACCCCGTTAAAACATGAGGGGACTTGCAGCTGTAATTTACCAAGTGTACATATACATTGCCACATATTAGTCTTTAAATTATCTCATCATGAACACTGAAATTGAGATTGTGGGAGACATTTGAGTTAAGGATGTATAAAGACACACGATATTTTTATAATCCGATTGTTATTTTAAAAAAACTGAGCACCATAGAGTGGACTTTTGACAAAATAAAGTGACGCGTAACGAACCTTTGAGGCAGTTTTACGCATGAGCTTGTACTGGCTAATGCTGGCGATAATCCGGAGCACTAAAGCATATGCTATACTATTCGAAAAGCATATTCCCTTCAAATCGCCAAATGACCTTCTAAATAGTCACCTCAACAAGGTCAAGAAGGCATCGTCTAAGTTATCCGCCACCCTTCTCTTCTCGATAACCTACCATATTCGAAAGTCGATCGTGCATTTCACCATTGGCATACTCATAGCCTATGCGTCTCCGTTTCTATGTTAAATAAACTACGATTTATACAGCGTGTGGTTTCTTGGGCTGAGATGTTACAGTGTAGGCCTATGTGTCCAAAAAACAAAAAAATGGAAAATGCATGAGCGCTTCCCTCATGTGTTTACAATGCCATCAACCTACAGTCACCACTACATCAGTAGCTGTGTCCGTCATCAATAAAGACAAACCAATTTGGATTGGGCATGCTCACAGCCAAATGAAATGTCCATAAAGAAACCCCATCGACCATCATTTCACCCATAGCAATGTATTAAGGTGTCACTCATTAAATTACGTCGTCACACCTATAACACATTTTTGTGCAAACTGTAACAATCGTCCAACGGCCAGTTTATTATGGGAAAACAAAATATTCCATAATGGTTTACTTCTGAGCGAGTTTGGGAAGCCCTGTAATACAGCTACGTTATTGAGCGTAGATATGTGGGCTATGTAGGGCAAACGCATTCAACCTATACTCACTTATTGAATGAGAATCCTGTAGTTAGGGCATTTTGACCAGCCATCTCCAGTGAATGATAAACACATTGCAGGCTCAATTTTGTTTATCTTGAATTTGCAGTTTAGTACACATAACTTTGCATCAACATTGTCTTCTTTTGTGTTTTCAGGGGATGTTCGTTCTGGGTTTACCATACGCCATTCTCCACGGGGGCTACCTCGGACTGTTTCTGATTATTTTCGCTGCCGTGGTTTGTTGCTACACGGGGAAAATTCTAATCGCATGCCTGTACGAGGATGATGAAGACGGCCAACTGGTGCGTGTGAGAGACTCATACGTGGACATTGCCAACGCTTGTTGTCAGCCGAGGTTTCCATCTTTAGGTGGTCATATTGTGAATGTAGCCCAGATAATTGAATTGGTGATGACGTGTATCTTGTACGTGGTTGTAAGCGGTAACCTGATGTACAACAGCTTCCCCACCCTCCCCATCTCGCAGAAGTCTTGGGCCATCGTGGCCACTGCAGCCTTGCTGCCCTGCGCTTTCCTCAAGAATCTTAAGTCCGTGTCCAAATTCAGCTTGCTGTGCACTATCGCACATTTCGTAATCAACATTCTGGTGATAGCGTACTGCCTATCAAGAGCGCGCGACTGGGCCTGGGATAAAGTCAAATTCTACATCGATGTAAAGAAATTCCCAATTTCAATTGGAATCATCGTGTTCAGTTACACGTCTCAGATTTTCCTTCCGTCGCTGGAGGGAAACATGCAGAAGCCCAGTGAGTTCCACTGTATGATGAACTGGACCCATATCGCTGCCTGCGTCCTCAAAGGCCTGTTCGCTCTAGTGGCCTATCTTACCTGGGCGGATGCCACCAAGGAGGTCATTACCGACAACCTGCCGTCAACCATCAGGGCTGTTGTAAACCTTTTCTTAGTGGCAAAAGCCTTACTGTCATACCCATTGCCATTTTTTGCTGCAGTTGAAGTATTGGAAAAATCTTTTTTCTGTGAACGAGAACGCACGTGGTTTCCCGATTGTTACGGAGGCGACGGACGTCTGAAATCCTGGGGCCTAACTCTCAGATGCAGCCTTGTGGTGTTCACGTTGCTCATGGCCATTTATGTACCGCATTTTGCTCTTCTCATGGGTCTAACCGGGAGCTTGACGGGCGCGGGGCTGTGCTTTCTGCTTCCCAGCCTCTTCCACCTCAAGCTGCTATGGAGAAAGCTGCTATGGCACCACGTGTTCTTTGATGTAGCAATATTTGTAATAGGAGGAATATGCGCCATATCTGGATTCATTCACTCAATGGAGGGACTCGTAGAAGCTTACAAATATGGTGTAGAAGATTAGCAAAGCCAATCTGCCTGAAATAAATATTACGATACATCCCTTTCAGTGAATAACTGATTTATCCACGGGGCGCAGTCAGCACTTGCTTACAGAATTCATGCGAACAAAATCCGCGTTCAGAATGCCGTCCTCCCATTTGCTCTTCAAACATTTGCATTGTCACACACACGCACACAAAACAAACCAACTGAATTTGCAATTGTTATGGAAAATGTAACTTTTAATGTATAAATATGACAACAAATGCATATCCATATTTTTGTGGAGTGAAGGTTTACAGTAGTTTAATCGACCTAAACAAAAGGCAAAATGGGCAGTGTATAATTTCACCTCTCGGTGGTGGTTTTCCAACCTTGAGAGTAATTTTATTTTAGATTAAATTATGTGGTTTTGGACGATTGTTCGATGGCATAGTGACTAAATGGTATACACAGAATTGTGCGGAATATATGACGCCACTTCTTTTACGTGATTTGTAATATTTCAATGGGGACTAAATGTAATTATTAACGAGAACATTGTAATGAGGACCTATTTTGATGGCAACTAATTTAATGGCAATAAATAATATGCTATCAACCAGACAAGTTCAACAGAAAACATATCGTGGATGATGCTAACATCATTTGTTAATCAATAGATCAAGTAGAAATATCCCAAATATATTTATTCATTTATTTAGAAATAATTTGCATTCTCTACATGCGCCATATTAAAACATTGAGTGAAAATCTGCCATTTTAACTATGCATTGAATGTATGATATACAGACAGGTATTACACTCTGAAATTGTAAGATAGAAAAAGAAACCTTTAAAAATAGAATATATTAAGAAAATAGTGTTTTCATTATTTTGAAAGAGTTAACATTAAAACACGTTTAGGCCTACACACATATCTTACTGGTTTTGTGGACAACGTGGGTGGTAAGCGTAAGGGATGACGTTGGCCCCCAAGTATCTGTCATTTGACCTATATTCGCACCATAGACAGGAAAATAACTGCCACGTAACTAACAACAAAAACACACATACGATTCGGTAACTGAATTGGGAATTATTTACTGTTTCACATGATAAAGCATGTATATCAGGCTATTAAAGGTAATTTCTAAATTAATCGAGGTCCGAAATTAGGCGTTTGAATCCTAAAAGTGTGAAGAGATCATAAAAAGAAATGCGCGTAAAGACATTTTCATTCTGTGCAATCCAACGGGTCCTGTGGACATGTTATAAACCCGTATGTGTAGTGTTGTTGTGGTTTTAAAAAGATGGAATGTATATCTCAAAAATCGTTATCATATATCGTGAAAATGACTATTAAAAAATAAAGAAATAAGTAAAATTATATTGTATAAATGTCTGTGGTTTTATGTGTTGAAAACGAAAACCGTGAAAACATGTTTTTTTTCTCTATAAATAGAATAAAAGGAGAAAAAAATGACTATTAGCCTACTTTCAGAGATTTTTGGCGATATTCTATTGATGAAAATGCATGATTATGTTTAATAACATTCATTGGTGTTGGTCCTGTGTCACAGGCAGTTTAAATTACAGGATTATGCAATAACAGTTCAGATCTAAAACGAATTTACTTAATATTATGTTATGTTAGTAAAAAAAAAAACTGAGAAGTGGGTAATCTGTACTGAAGACACGTGCCATAACTGTTACCATTGGTATTGCACATTTTGGAGAATCATTGTCATTGAGTGACTGTTATATGCGCAATTTCGCATAGCTTTTGTTTGTAATTGTCCAGCCTATAAATCGAAAATTCCATGTAAAATGAGCTACAATCGGCGTACACCTATAACATATTTGAGGTTAAGTGCAGCTTTTAGGTCTATTCACTGTTTGTTTCATCATGCATGAACAGTATAAATTAAGTGAACATACGCTTTAGGCTAACAGCCCGCATATGCTGTTTTTTTACTTTTGCTGTACGAACCTGCCATTGTCCTACCTGTTAATCATGTGGACTTTGTTTTCAGTAAAAACATCTGGACTATTGTGTACTACGTTAAAATTGCAAAACAGTTTATCTCCGTATGTTTTAAAATCTGTTCATTTTGTTTAGTAAACTACGACTGA
>JACXGK010002795.1:0-50935 GCA_016801125.1 Novumbra hubbsi
CACTCCTAGACAACGAGAGCCACACAACAGAACACACATACACCTGAGTCATGTTTAGTGAGGTCTTCATGAGTCATGTTTAGTGAGATCTTCTGTAAGAGACAGGGAGGGGGGAAACTTTCCATATAAACAAGGTCCGCTGCGTTCGGACCTCAGATCTTTTCGTTTTGCTCTAACTAGAGGGTGAAATCTGATCTCCAGGTATATATATCTGTATTAATAAAGACGATCGCTTTTTGTAAGACTTTTAATGTGTGAACATTCTCTGATAGGAACTCGGAGAGGTCTTCTGACTTCTACAGCACCCTTAAATGTTAGTATACTGTATTTTCTCTCTGTTTATGTGAGGTACAGAGACAGCCTGGAGCTCAAGTAAGTGCTCAAGTAAGAGTTTTAGGTTATCGGCATTGCTTGCAAAAGCAGGGTTGCCTGGCTAGATGGTATGGAGAGGAGCTGAATTAGACTGGTCAAACAGGCCCTGAGCCAAATGTAGGCACACCCATGGTCAGGGGCAGCCTGGGGTCAAATATCGGCCGGGGAATCTGAAGTGGGAGGGGGAGGATCATTATACAAAAAATATATTTGTGGACCCTTTTCAATTTCAATTGTCTTCATCTCTACTCATTCCTGAAGTCTTTTTCTCTTTATATCGTTCCCTGCCTCCATCCACTCACATTTCGGAGGCTCTGTATCTGCATATTTTGGGGTTGACTGTACAATAATATATAAAATGTACTATACTATAATCCAGTTTTTACTTTAATCATTTTTGATGTCATCATAATGCTTATTATATACTATTTCATTGGGAGGGGTATCAGTGGCTGTTTTTTGGGAGAGGATCATTTTCACAATGCTTACTCTAAATGTCTCCCATTCATTCATGAAACAATAGCCTAAGAGCACAAACACTGCAATATGGGAATTGCAATGGTAAATATTTACAATACAATACAATTGTATTTCTGTGATTTATTTCTTTAGATGAATCAAATTTCAAACGTTTCTTTTAAAACCGAAACAGATTTTGTATTGTTTTACTCTAGGTATTCTCTCAAGTCTAATTTATTTATTGTAAATACACCCTTTATTTTACAGTTTTGTTTGTTTTACAATATTAATAATTTACCTAGTTGCAATATTTACTTTAGGCCTCACAGACATCCCCACACAGACAGTTACACACACACACACACACACACATACGCACCAAATTGGCAGATGAAATACAGCTCCTGGCTACAGTTTTCTGTTGCTTCCCACTGAAATCCTGAACTTCTCAGGATGTGGGCACAACCATCTCCTGGAGCAGGATCCTTCAGCCAGTTAGAGTAGCTGACATCAGAGCCATCAAGCCAGGAGAGAGGACCTGTAAATCACACGACCAGTTAGAGTAGCTCACATCAGAGCCATCAACCAGGAGAGAGGACCTGTAAATCACACGACCAGTTAGATTATCTGACACCACAGCCATCAACCAGGAGAGAGGACCTGTAAATCACACGACCAGTTAGAGTAGCTGACACCAGAGCCATCAACCAGGAGAGAGGACCTGTAAATCACACGACCAGTTAGAGTAGCTGACATCAGAGCCATCATCCAGGAGAGAGGACCTGTAAATCACACGACCAGTTAGAGTAGCTGACATCAGAGCCATCAACCAGGAGAGAGGACCTGTAAATCACACGACCAGTTAGAGTAGCTGACATCAGAGCCATCAACCAGGAGAGAGGACCTGCATAAATTCAAATATTATTTACACTCTGTTCTGGACAGTAATGTCAATGTCTGTTAAATCACACATGATTTTTTTGTATTAGTTTATTTAATAAATAATATTCTCAATAGTAAAATGGTAGCTGTAATTCTGAGGGATGTTAAAGGTGTGACTTAAACATACAGAAAGCATGGAAAAATGTAATGTGCTGTTAAATAATTACGTTTGCTCCTTTCTGCGGACATTAAAAAAGGCTTTAAATCAAGAGAACTGTGCTGCTAGAATTAGATATCCAGATGTGACTGTCTTCTAGCAATGGGGCAAGATAGACAAACCCAAAATCTCTCAGTGTGGAGCCATCTGACATGAAAGTCAATAATCCCAGCATCTGTGCCTTAAAGGGTTTGTGCGGTAAGACCACAAGTCTAAGATGGAAAGCTGTTGGTGGAAGTCAGCTTTAATACTGACATGTATCACAAAAATGTTCCCCAGTTTTGTGTTTTTGCTGTGACAGCACATTTGTTTTTCATGAAGCTAATCATCATAAGTTACAAACTAAAACTATTGAGATCCTGTTCTCCATGGCTGAGATGCACATATAGAGAGACAAACCCCACAGCTACTTCAAGTGATTCATGAAACAAATATATTTTAAAATATTTATATTTTTTGTGATTCTCCTTTGCGTTTGGATACAGCAGTGAGAATTTAAAGGACAATACATATTTAAAAAAAAATTATGACTGGATGCAATGCAATCTACTCCAATCCTGGCAAAATCTGAGGACCTATTAAATGGTCATCAAATAGTGCAAACTTCAGATGTCTGATCTGGCCTCTTACCCTCGGCAGCAGAGTCCAGCGTTTGGTTCAGGGAGGCAGGTGCCAAACCCAGCCACCAGTCCTTCTCCGGCTGCAGGTGCTTCTGAAGGAACTGCTGCGTTTCATCATTCAGAATAAAGGCTAGGTGTCCACCACCCCGCTCACACCAACTCTGTGCACTGAGGAAAGTACGCTGTATAACAGCAAATTCATAGCAGGATCCGTCAAAACCCTCTTGGTACTCTGGACAGGATAGAAGAAGTACCTCATGCTCAGGAATAGACAGGCCTAACAGAAGCGCTATCAAGCCCAACATGGAGAGATTATTGTTGTCCATCCTTACCCGTTTTCTTTTGCACTTTAAATCTGGTGACATGCTGTCTTTAAAAGGGGCTGACATTAGCCTATCATAATGAGCCTGTTATGGCTGACTGCATTTCCTTTTGTGAAGAATCAATGGACACATTATCTTTGTGTACAGAGAAACAGACCGGAGGATTATAGCAAATAGACTGTAAAAGGGTCCTCAGAAAAGATCCGTATGTCAATAAAATTAATAAGTGAATCTGTGTGTACGTGCTTTGAATGCTAGCATAGACTAACTTCATACAGGTTTGGCAGCAATTGGCTTAGATAAACACCATCCTGATGTTTTAGTTATGTAATACCAGATATTATTTACTTATTTCATGATTCTATCTGTGCTGTGATCTATTGGACGCCGGACTGACATTTCCTGCTCTTTAGAATGTTTTTTGACATCCTCAGTTGTAAAAGAAAATTCACTTGTCAGTGTTGTAAATTTTAAAATGTTTTGGTTTGTTTTGAACATAACAACATTGAGAGTTTCTTTATACATTTTAGCTTACTTTGTTTCTACAATCAAATTAGCAAATTGTTGATGGCAGTTGCACGTAATCCATGTTATCAGAATTGTCCTGTAAAACCATAAATTCAAATTGCCAATTACGTGCACAGATAAAGGCTAATAAACCCAGGTCCAAAGTGTAAACCTACCCTTTGTTCTCCATTTGACGAACGGCAATCCAGTACAAAGTAGAATATTTGATTTTGCATTTGGATTTATTTCCATAAATATAATTCAATGTGGTTTTATGTATGTGAGCATAGTTTCTAACAGGATACAAAACAACACTAGAAAAATAAAAAACCTAAACGCATGAAGTGTTATACCCAGATGGTAGAATTGTTGTGGCTTAATCTGTTATTCAGATAACACACCTTTATTTATGTTTGAGTAAGAGATAATTGTGCACAGAATTGGAATTTAGATAACAGATAAGAACAGATAATTTTCCAAAGTCTCCATAAACCTTTTGAAATGGCCACATTGCCAGTTCATTTGCAGCATAACTGAAAGGTCTGTGTACACTGCGGTGCAAGAGACATGAAGACAGTGAGTGTCGTACAGTCATGTGTTATGTAATGCATGTTGAATTTTACCCTGCTCTATTGATCTCAGAGACATAAACAGGCCCATTGGTAGATGACATAGTCTAATTTAACCTACCCTAGTTGAAAATAAACCACCAGATCACATAACAAGACTTCATGAGGTATTGGCATACACGGCCAATAGGAAAGATAGAAAATGGCTCACCTCATTTTTGGCAAGAACGGGACTGAATCGCCTGAACCTGTCAAAGCGGAAATAACAGGTAGGCTCACACTTCTACACTATATATAACCGTAGCTTAACGTTATTATCATATTGCCAAGTAAGTGTGCGACCTTCTGATGTTAGTCTTCTTATATTTACTCGGTAGCTGAATAGAATAAAATAACAAAATATATATACAGCTACTGATTCATCACAAAGATCAGTCCTGTAAATGTGACTTGTTTTATGAACTTTCAACAGCACTTTTCATCAGATTTGCCATGTATGTCTATATAGACAAAATAATGTATAATAAATGTGAGTAGAGGTGCATTCATGTCAATAATGTGGCAATGGTAGTCTGAAACACTGTCATGTGACACAGAAAACTGTCTAGTGTCATGCCACCACAAGATTAAGCAAAGGGGTGTCCCATTATGTGAATAATGCTTAGAGGCTGAAGGTCTCACTATATGGCCCAATCCATTTCTTGGATCAGCTCTATAGTTTTTTTGGTTAATCACATGAAAATAAGGCAAAAATGTAGAAATGTGTTGTGTGTCCTGTAAACTCTGTATCGGCAGGATGTATCCCTGAATGGCTTCAGGGCACGTTGCTACGCAATGGGCCAGGTCTATTTAAAGTGGGAGACATGGAATACAATCACTGGTTTGATGGCATGGCCTTGATTCACAGTTTTACCTTCAAAGATGGTGAGACAGAGACAATACATGAACAATGTCCACAATGGTACATGCTTACACATTGGGCTGAGAGTTTAACTGTTTTACAGGTGATGTGTACTACAGGAGTAAATTCCTAAGGAGTGACACCTTCAACAAAAACATTAAAGCTAACAAGATTGTTGTGTCAGAATTTGGGACCATGGTTTATCCTGATCCCTGCAAAAACATGTTTTCCAAGTAAATCATTGAATATTTAACATTATTTTTAACTATTTTGTTCTTGTTTTTACTTTCATGGCTATCCAAAGACAATACAGTTTAACAAAACAAATAAAACATTTGTAAAAAAATAAATGTCCTTTTTTCCCCAGAGCATTCTCCTACCTTCTTGCTGCCGTCCCAGACTTCACAGATAACAACCTGATAAACATCATCAGATATGGTGAGGACTACTATGCTGCATCAGAAATCAACTACATTAATCAAATTGACCCAGTGACCCTGGAGGTAATTGGAAAGGTAAATTCAGATCTGCTGAGATGATAACTGTGGTAAATGTAATCTATTATTACTGGATATAACATATTATCACATTGCCTGTCCTGTAAACCCAACGTCAGATGAACTACAGGAAACACATTGCTCTAAACTTGGCGACTGCACACCCTCACTACGACGAAGAGGGAAACACATACAACATGGGAACAGCCCTCATGAGGTTTGGCATGCCCAAGTATGTCATCTTCAAGGTTCCAGTTGATGCGTCAGGTATGAAAATGTGGATTCTCTTTGGAAAGGAAAGAATAAGGTGCAGTGGTCTCTTATTTTTCTTCAGAAAATGAAATATAATCATGGTCTTTAAGGAACTTAAACAATGTTAGTGCTCATTTGACCTTTTGTATGGAGTTGTACCCAGCACAAAGTTCCTTTCTTATCCAGATAAGGAGAGCAAGAAGCCTGCATTACGGAAGGTGGAGCAGGTCTGCAATATACCATTTCGCTCTACCCTGTGCCCAAGCTACTTCCATAGCTTTGGCATGTCTGAGAATTACATCATCTTTGTCGAGCAGCCATTTAAACTAGACATCCCCAAACTAGCCACAGCTAACTTCAGGGGAATCAACTGGGGCAGCTGCCTGAAATATGACAAAGAGGACAACGTAAGTTATGTCTTTTTTCAGCAGCATAAAAATATTCGTTTTTTTACCTTCAACAAACACTCTACATATTTTCTGGTTGTGCCCTTTGTTGTTTTTTAAGACTCTAATCCACCTCGTCGACAAGAAGACTGGTGAAGCAGTTTCCACCAAATTCTACGCTGATGCTCTGGTATTTTTCCACCACATTAATGCCTACGAGGATGACGACCATGTGGTGTTTGATTTGATCATCTACAAAGACAGCAAACTGTATGAAATGTTCTACTTAGCAAACATGAGAGAGGAAAGCAACAAATTCACGGAGGACAACGTCAACTTCTCCCAACCAATCTGCCAGAGATTTGTCTTGCCCCTCAATTTTGATAAGGTACAAAGATACATAGATAAAGACCCAAACTCAACATTCATATGCTGGTAGTAGACTCATGAAGCAGTTTGTTTATGAACTGTTATACTATTCAAAGCAACTTAGACACTGAGTTATAGAGTATTAGATTTAAGTGGACATTTAGTGCACATATGCCAAAACCTGAATTTATATTTATTAATTAAGGCAATATAATTGTTTACAATAGTTTACAGAACTTGCTTCAAATAAAGTGTTAACATTTCAAGTTTATACCTAAGACTCTATATCTGATATAGGATACTCAGAAAGAAACAAACCTGGTGACACTCAAAAACACATCAGCCAAGGCAGTGATGCAAAATGATGGCTCTGTATATTGCCTGCCTGAAACAGTATTTGAAGGTGAGTGATGTCCAATGAACATTACAATCAGTTACATTCCATATCATCCAACGACATCACCTGCTACATCAATAAAAGTGGAATTAAAATAAAAAATATGTCTTGCAACTCCATGTACAAACCAACAGGTCTGGAGTTGCCAGGGATAAACTACAAATACAACGGCAAGAAGTACCGTTATTTTTATGGTTCAAGAGTGGAATGGACTCCATACCCAAACAAGGTAAAATATTTAGCCAATCCTCCTTAGTAATATAGCGAAGGTCTTCCTAATTTTTCACTCTGACATGCTACAGTCTGTATTATGATTACTTCACTACAGATCGGGAAGGTGGACATTGAGACCAAGAAGCACATAGAGTGGACAGAGGAAGAATACTACCCCTCTGAGCCAGTTTTCGTTGCCTCCCCAGGAGCTGTGGAGGAGGATGATGGTGAGAGCCAGTCCAGAAGCCTTTATTCAGCTTTAATATCCACTATATGTCCATATGACGCAATCGATTGACCGACTTTCTGACTTGTTTTTTTCAGGAGTAATTTTGTCCTCACTTGTCTCTCTAAATCCAAATAAATCCCCCTTCATGCTTGTCCTCGATGCAAAAACCTTTGAGGAAATCGCTCGTGCCTCAATCAATGCCAGCGTTCACCTGGATCTGCATGGACATTTCATTCCTTCAAAGAAAACTGACTGACTTTCAGCAGATTGGATTCTAGTTTAAGATTGTAGAGGATGAAGTCATATGCCACGTGACCTTTCCAGGATCATCTTAGCTAAAGGGAAGATACTTATAATAATATAATATTTCTGAAGATATGTCCGGGAATCTTTCTTAAATTCATCAATATAGTTAGCTTATAACTACTTTGCAAGTGCATTCTGTCTGGTGCAGAGATCAACAAGGGCTGTGCTGTCATCACCACCGTGTCTCGCCACCTTGGCTTGGATAAGGGCAAGGTCTTTAGCAGCATGGCAAAGTACACTTCCATCAAGAGATTTAGGATGAAAATGCAACATGACGTATCAAACTGTTTCATCAGCTACCTGGTGGAAGGAACGTTGTGGATCTTAGGCTCTTTCCCCTGTTGCCTCCATCATCCTTCATGTTCCACCAACATCGCCTCAACATCGCTGCATTTATTTTTGTTTATTCCCATATATTGCCATTGAAAGATTCCACCTTTGAATGTTCCCAAACATGTGCAACCCTGTTCCCAACTACTCTTCACCACCCATTTTAGAGGAGGAAATGTCTGTCTCTCACACAGTAACCAAAATACAAGACTAGTAAAAAGTAGATGTTAGGACAAGTAAACACATGTTGGGTGTCTTGGTCTTCTACTGATGAACCTTCTGTTTAGTGAACTTTGACATTAATGGATGTACAGCGCTTTTGGGATAGTTTAATATGTATAAATGAGATGAGCGCCCTTGCTTGATTTCTCTTCTTTTTGTTCTAATGTTTATAGAAATGTCAAAGAACAAATAAAATATGAAATAAATTTGATTGATATAGCAGTTGATTATTTGACTGTATTCATTTAACAGGAAAGAGACATTTCAGAAGGCACCAGGTGTCATGTCCTGGCTGGGAACCCCTAGCCTCCTCTATGCTTTGGGGCTCGCAGTCAGGGCATGTCAGTTAGAGAGGCTTCTGGCCTTCTCTATGCCGCTGTGGGCTCCCCAGTCAGAGCAGCTGTGTTCAGTTGACTCTGATTGGGGAGCCTACTTAGGCTAGGCTACAGCCACACAATAGGTGTGGTTGATTGTTTGTGTATCACGACGTTCACGGTTTGTCCTTTGTTTAATTCCATTGCACAAGTGGATACGCTACACGTTTCTTGTATTTAGTTTTAGTTCTGTTTGCTGTGTTTATACAGCACCTTTACTTTTGACGTTTACAGTTCGTGTAGTCTTTGTCTTTTGTGTTTCTTGGATTAAATTCACCTTTTCTTTATAAAATGTCTGCTTATGGTTCTGCACCCCATCGCAACCATGATACCAGGGTTCTGAATTTGTAAAATTCATAAAAAGTCAGAGTAAAGAGATGCTTCACATTAAAGGACCAGAAGAGAGATGCACAAGAAATGTAATTTTGGAACAATATGTAGCTGTGCCCATATAAATAACAGTTCGAGGCCAGGCACCTTATGTTGAGTCCACCATCACATCTACATACAGTATAGGGCAAGGTCATTCCCTATCCAGGGTAGGTCATTCCATGTCCACATAGTTTACAGTCTAAAGTTGTGGAATTCGTTATTAAAGATGTTAGGTGTTGGACTGGAATCATGTCTTTGGGGAGTAGACTCCTAAGGAGTAAGGCGCAGGGTTAATAGGTTACTTGGGACATTCCATAAGAGGGCGGGGGGTCAGGAAGTTAGGAGAATAAGACAAAGGACACTGTGTACATGGAAACCTATGAATTAACTTCTAGCTTGACCCCCACCCACGGATACTGATAAGGGAACCCAAGAGAGGAGAAGCAGACACGAGCCAGCAGATGTTTCCTGTTCGATATACTATTGTCAAACTGGCCCCTCAACTGCCTCCCCTAATCTGCCGCCAAGACGGTCACCAGATGACCCTACGCCCAGAGACGGGGTCTGCAAGATGAGACAGACCCACCCAGGAAGCACGCGCAGCAATTTCTATACAATGACTGAGTGAAGAATAGGCTACATAAAATGCGTACGATGTGAACGGACTTCAGATCTTCTTGCCTGTCCTGCGAGACAGATCTCCGAATGCATTTGTAATAAAGGTGTATGATTTGGGAAGACTTGACGGCGTGGACATTCTCTGATTCGCAACCCGGGGAAACATTCGGTTTCAACAAAGTCTAACACAGGCAGTCCATCCATTACACTGGAATTTGGATAGCAGTTTAGCAGGTTTCTAATGGATAAACAGAATACAATACTTACAGACATTTACAGGTGTATTGGTCTATAATGCAATGAATACACATATTTGCTGAGAACATTCAAATAAATAAATGGGTCCTACCCTCAATGTTGTGTCCCAGCCTCCCAGGCGTGCTGGAAGCGATGGGTGATGGACATCCGTAGTAACATCATTATTACACAAACCTTGTGTACGAGTTATCATTTCTTGTCACAAATGTTTACTCGTCCTGGTCCAATGAAGCCTTAGTGCACATAGCAAAGCAGAGTAAACTGACAATGGTCAATTGGTGACTCTGGTTGAAGTGGACATGATATTTCTACTCTATTGGTATTTTATCAACAGAGCAAAAGCAGCAGTACCCATTCTCCCTTTTGACATTCATTCAATATTTTGATAAAGAATAACAAAGTATCATTGATGTTTCTCTTCATTTTGTTTTGATGAAATGAACATTCACCGTCGGTATGACTGATCAGGGACCTGGAGGTTCTCATCTATGGTTCGCAGACAGGCTAGGGCTGGTACATATATGTATGTGTTTTGAAAGGGTCAAATTGAGGTTTTCTCATTCTGCTTTTGTCTCCCATACCATAAATCTGGCTCTGGAACTCAGAAGGCGCCGAAAGGGAAGGTTGCAGAAGGCCGTCTCCATTAATTAAGATAGATGTCCAAACACTCACCTAATGTCTTAAACAAGCCAAATTCTAATGAGACCAATGTTTTATTGACTAAGAATAACAGCATTGTCAGAGTTCCACTCCCCTTTTGTGTGTGAGCAAACATTTAGTTCATAGGTGTTTCTAATGAATGAGATGTTTCCTCTTATGTTGGTTGTTCACACAAGAGCTGTGAATGTGTAGTCTCAGGTCCATCCTTTTGCTTTAGTCTTTGGAGTCTGTGTTTGGTTTCAATATACATAATCCAACATAAAGAGAACTAGGGAGCTGCCTTTGAAAGATAAACAAGTGATTTTGGTGCTGCAAGAACAGAGGAACTGAATTAGAATCATGGCACAGAAAGTTGGGCATCGCCATATCAACAGTTTGGAATGTCCGGACAAATAAAGGTACAACTGGCGTCTTCAGCAATAAGCAATGACCAGGATTTTTTTTAAACAACAGCATGCATTTCGTCAAGGAGACTCAAGTCAGAAACTCCCCAATACAAGCAACAGTTTGAAACGTCTGCAGTAAAGGCTTGGCATCTCAAAATATTATACCAAGATTTTAGTGATTTCATTGTGAGACAAACTCATGGCTGTTATTGTACGCAAAAGATTTGTGACTAAATCCTTCATTTTGTACATCTAACATTTGCTTCAAGTTGACTTGTCCAAATACCTATGATTGCATGAATTGGGGGAATGGAACTCTGGTATCTCATAAAAAACACGTTCAAATTTGTAATGACATAGCAAATTGAGGTATGATAGCCATTCTACTAATAGATTATTCTAAAATAAACAACATCTTACAATTAGTGCCCAAAATCAGATACAAACATAAGAATTTGAAACTCAGATAAAAAGGATAAAACTAGTGACATTTTGAGACATAATCTAGAATTACAGCTGCGTGATGAAGAGTATGTTTTGACTTTTGACTAAAACATAAGGCTATTTTATTTATTTGTCAGTGCCTTGTTGCATACACCTTTTCAGATGTACTACATTTTCGGTATATATTTATTTGGTAAATATTTGTTAATCTTCTTTTCACTTATTCCTGTCCTTATTGTGGAGTTTATACATAGTTTTGTATACATACTCTCCCATCAAAGAAATACAATTCTTTATTTACAGTTTCCATATTTTCTTGCCGCACACTTTATTAATACATCAACCATAGAATAATTATTAACTTGAAAAGGTACGTTGATATAAATGATATGTTATTCTTTACCTGCTTTTTCAAAAAGCTTCCTTACTGAAATACCAAACACAAATGTTTTATTTATAGAGTATAGTCAAAGGGGTTGTCATTTTAACCCTTATTACTTCACATAGAGTGAATCCATGTGATGTATGAGTTGACCTCCAGTCACATAATCACTCCAAAAATAAAAGGGGACAGTGGTGATTCTAGGATTTTTAAGATGTTCATTTTGGGGAAGCAACTATTACAGGGGCCAAAATCTTCAAGAAGGGGTCCAGTGTGAATTTTTGGTAAAGATATATTTTAACAACTCTGTTTTTAATCTTAACCACACAAACATGAATTATACACAGGAATAATTAGAGAACTAACATGAAAGTTAGTTTATTAAGGATTAGGTTTAGGTAAGGTAACAGTTCTCAACAAGAATAGAAACAAAGTGTGTGAATGTTAATGTGTGAGTAAAGATAAAGCCACATTCAAACAACAGAAATCTTCTCATTATTAAACAATTGGTCCACATAAAAAACGAAAACACTTTATTACGCAACAAAAAGCACACCTCCTAAACATGAATGCATCTCTAAAATGTGTATCCAGTTACGCTTTAAATCGTTCAAATATACAACTTTCATGTTTGCTGCTGAACAAACTATGCATAATGACCATTGATGGAATTGAGCATAGATAAATGGTTTGCAAACAAATGTGGCGCTCCTTACATGCAAACATTGCATCACAATGGTGATCAGATTTTGTACGTTCTCTAAGGTTACCATCACAATACACATTTTTTTCCAGCTACAATACCCAGACTTGGGCCTGCAACACTTACACGTCAGGACGTTATCCCTGTTAGTTAACTTGATCAATGTCTTAGCATGGACACAACAAATGTCAATAGCATCAACTTCCACAACATCTCAGATATGGTGTTACAACTTGTGTAGTCCGTTGACCAGTAACAACACAAGACATCTACTGGTGCGTTACAATTTAACTCATCTTCTGCAATTGGTCCAGTAAAAACATACCATAATTTGGAAATAATGTTACATCATTTTACAATGACCTGAGGAGGACTCAAGGGACCAATCCAATTTCAGGTGTGGAACGTGCCCCAGTGGCTCAATAACAAGATCCGCCAGTGCACTTACTTTAGATGAACACACTTATTTTAAGCTACTTTGGATAAGAGTTTGTGCTACATTACATTTTCATTAAACAGCACATTATTACACTTATACATTATTATTACATATTTCTTATATGCAATTTTTAAAAGTATTTTAGAACTCATTAATTATACAATACAATCAATCCATTTAAGAGAAGCAAATAATTTGTTTATTAATTGTTAAAAAATCTTATCATGCCATGCCAATTCATAAGTTTTATATTATTTCAATGCTAATACAAAATGATATACACCTGAATATGCTGAATTGCTGAAGGGAATATTATATTTTTTCTTTATTTGTCATTATCAAGACTTTCTAAACTTATTGAAGTACCTTTGAACCTCTCATCTTTATACTATATGATAAGGTAACTGGAAACATTGACTTAGAACAGGAGATAAGATACACCGTATTTACCTCTTCCTAGAATAACATGTTGAAATTTATAATGTAGCACATAATCCAGATTAAGTTTGTTTTATATTCTGTTTGAGCAAAGCAATATTGGGAGTCACCCCTAGTTCATTATTCCTAGAATTGTTATATAAGAGCATCAAGACAGCATGTATCTAAAGATCTCTGCAACTTAGAATCATTTGTATTACACCCTGTTAAAAATCAATAGAATAAGTTGTCTACAACCTTGTTGTTTAGACTCTGTGTAAAATACAAATAAAAACAGAATGCAAGTATGTGCACATCAGTTATCCATATAGATTTGCACACAATCCACATAGTACAATGACAACATATGTTATGTTGATAATGAGAACTGTAACTGTTTTTGGATAATACATGCCCATTTTGAATTTGATGCCTGCAACTTTTTAAAAAGTTGGGACAGGGGCATGTTTACCACTTTGTTGCATAACCTCTTCTTTTGATAAATACACTGTAAGCATTTAGGAACTGAGGGAGTAATTGCTGTTGTTTTTATAGTAAAATGTATTCCTATTTTTGCTTGATATAGGATTTCAAATGTTTTCAATGGGTTACAGGTCTGGACGGCAGGCAGGCCAGTTAAGCACCTGGACCCTTTTACTCTGGAGCCATGCTGTTGTAATACACGCGGAATGTGGATTGGCATTGTCTTGCTAAAATAAGTAACACTTCCCTGAAAAAAGCATCTTCTGAATGGCAAGTAATGTAACTCCAAAACCTGAATATATTGATAAACAAATGTGCAAGTCACACATGCCATGTGAAGTAATGCACACCCATACCATCAATTTAATGCAGTGCCGCCTAAGGGCAAGAAGATCACAGCCATCCTATTTGCTCTTTGGCCTTGTAGTTGAAATTTTGTAAAAACATTGCATTTTAGATTTTACATGTCAAAAGGGAATTCTAGTGGGAATAATTCAGGTTGGCAGTGCATGTTAATCTTGAAAACAATCATAGGAATACATGATTGAAAGGAACTCAACCGCTAGCCTCGCTCAGCCACCTGATCTTGGGAATTTAAATTCAGATGCACTGTGCTGCATAACTTCTAGATAAACCTAGCATTCAAGGACTGCACCATGTCACCCTTTTATGTAACTATGTGGTGATTTACTATGCCAATTACGTCTACTGCCCTGTTATTATATCTTAAAGATAGCACACCTTTTCTATGATCTCATGTTAAGTAACTTAAATACTGGTAAATATACTTACTACTGCATATTTATGTACATCCAACCACTTATTACTCGGATAATAAAAACAGGCTTGTGGGGGCAGGCAAGCAATCAGTGGAGGACTGTAAACTGTTAGCAATAGCGCGTTGATAGAGCAAAACTATTCACATGCATGAGCGTGCATTATCAAGTCAGTCTATTAAAAGAAATATCCTGGGTTTCTGGTCAATTTTATGTTATTTTAATGGACCAAATAAATGAATTGTCTTTCAAAAAACAAGGGCATTTTTAAGTGACCCAAAACTTTTTAATGGCAGTGTATATTTGGTAATATATATTAACTTGAACGGGCATCCGTTGTAGCAGCCAGTTGTAGTAAAATACTTGCTTAATCTTTCATTGGATTATATTATTCTGAGGGTTCCCCCCCAACTAGTTACAAAGCATGGTCAAGTAATACTAAATTGAAATTGCCTACGTCAATCAAATAAATGTACGCGATCAAATTCTTATGGACAATTAATAGATCTTTGATTAATCATCACCATCCATACCTCAATCCACTTTGAATTCTTCTTTGTATCAGAGGGTGCTTAAGAAAAATTAGACCTTTCGTCCAAAAATGTAAGAGACTGAAAAGCTTGGATTTTAATTCTATTGAGTTGCTGTGAGGTGAATCAAAATAGGCTGTGCATGCAAGAAACCCCTCAAAAATCACACAGCTGAAACATTTTGCATGGAGGAGGGAAACACTTTCTCCCAAGAACAAAATATTTCTTAAAGTCTTGAAATTGTGGGGGGAGGGGAACGGTGGCAGCTAGCAAGCTGATGACGTTGAACGCCAGGCCCTGCCTAAGCCAGGAGGGGGCACGCCCCCAGAGGGAGACGTGACAGCTCAAAATCATATGAATAAGCTACAGAAGTTTGGGGATTCTGTTCTGTGGAGTGATGAAACAAAACTGAAACCTTTTGCCATGATGGATCAGCAGTATGTCTGGAGGAAGAAGAATGAAGCATATGCTGAAAATAACACTCAGTTAATCATGGTGGTGGCTCGGTGATGCTCTGGGGCTGCTTTGCATCCTCTGGCACTAGACACCGGCAGCGTGTAGAAGGCAAAATTGATTCATTAAAGTATAGGAAATCCTAGGAGAAAACTTCATGTTGTCTTTGAGGAAGCTGAAGCTTGGGCGTCATTGGACATTCCAACAGGACAATGATTCAAAGCATACCTCAAATTCCACCAAGGCTTGGTTGCAGAAGAAGTCCTGGATTATTCTACAGTGGCCATCACAGTCATTTGACTTGAACCCCATATCAAATCTCTGGTGGGATTTAAAGAAGGCGGTTGCAGCATGCAAACCCAAGAATATGATTATACTGGAGGCCATTGCTTTTGAGGAAGATTCCTCAGGAACGCTGTCAGAAGCTGGTGTCTGGTTATACATCTATTTTGCAGCAGGTCATAACAGCAAGGATGCTCTACTAAGTGCTAAAAAGTGCTTGAATAATATATAGTCTTTGCAGGGTGACCATGGATAGGCATTCACATTTATTGAAATGTAGATAAAACACTCAGGCACTGGAACAGATAGAGATTGTAGGTATGGACTTAGGAACCTGCACAGCATTCTTAAGGAACAGGGTAATGTCATCTGCCAACTGACTCTTAATAAATTAACTTCCAATTACATTTAATGTATAATATTCTCACGTTGTTATACCAAAATTGTCAATAGTTCTGCAACTATAATAAAGAGTAGAGGTGAGGCTGAGCCCCCTTGCCCAATTCTTCTCTGCACATCAAAACTTTTACATGCACCCAATGGCAATAGCACTGAATTATTTATATCATCATATATTGTTCCAATCCCCTTTCAAAATATTTCCCAAACACAATGTTCCATTGTTTAAAAAAAAAATAAAAAAACGTTTGTCTTCTTTTTTGACTCCATAACTCCATGACGCCGTACTCCATAGGTACATTAAAATACAGCCATGAATACCATAGAGATTGTTTGTAAGTTTGCACCATAAGGTGCTGTCCACTTGCTAGGCGTAGAATCTAGTAGCTAGCAAAGTAATAAGATTAAGTTACTGAGTTTGAGTAATGTGCATACCAAACTTTAACCCCACAAACATTTCAGTATTTACAGATGTATATATGTAACACTTTCGACCACTCTACTTTGTCAAAAAAAACAGCAAATGACTACTAATGCATTTACAGTAATGGCTGATTCAAATTGTATCAGCCATTCCCCGCAAAAGTGCTGCTGAACACAGTAAAAAAAAAAATGTGAATAAAGCACAATGAGTAGTTATTCTAAGCAGTTTGAATGAATAGCCAGTGAGCAGAGCCACAAAAGTAAGGTTCACCAAACTTAAATAAATGCTTCTTTTTACAGCCCAGCCTGCAAATGTAAGGATTATTCCCCCCCCCCCCAAAAAAAATAAGATCAATATGGCAGATCAAGAGTGAAAATATAATTACCAATACACCATCATGTGCATTTACTGCATTTACCTTATCACTGTAAAACCTTAGCACTGTAAAACTAATCCCAGGAGAATAAAGGATTTAATCAGAAATGACCAGAATTGCCTGTAAAATGTAGTATATTTTGAAAGAAATTATTTGTTTCCACAGAGTTTTATTTTTTATTGAAAATGTGATTCATGATGAATTTGTTCCATTGACTGTTATTATTTGATTTTAGGAATGAGAGCAGCTTTTTGAAGATCAGTGTGTGTTTGGAGGGTTGCAATAAAAAACGATGTAGTACAGTTCCTGAGTTGAGTTATAGGGGCGTTTTGCGGTGGAGCCAAAGGAGTGTGTGGGTTAGAATATGGTGCTGCTAGCTATATGTTTTAATATTGCTTATAAATATCTTTTTTTACGTTTTTGTACCATTGCATTGACTAGAAAACATAAAACAACATCAAATTGCCTTCGGTTACCATTTACTAGGCTATATTCAGAACTAACTATACGCACTGTATTGACATGTCCGCTTTTATTTTGAAGGTTTTTCTTTACCATGACTTTGTGGCGTCATCATTAGTACTGCTGACAGAATACTAGGCTTGATCTAGAGGTGAGGTGAGAGTGGAAACGGGGAGGAGTATACCGTTGATTATGTGTTCCCTAGTAATATAAACTATTTTATATAAACTATGATCTACCATTCATCACACTTTCTCCGGAAGCTATCGTTTAACTAAAAACGGATTTGTACCTTCGAAAAGAATGGCTTACGACTACTCAAAAAATAAGTTAGAAAGACCAGAACCAGAGAAAGCTGAAGTTAAAGGTAAAGATGCATGTCATACAATATCAGATCACCGTCCTGTAAAAGAACTTTCAGACTTTACGCATCTTTTCCTTTTCAACTAACATTCTAAAGTTGCATTCCTTTCTGGAAATTCAGTTGCCTGTTCATGTGAATAACTTTCAGTCGTGGGAATTCGAATACTGTTTTTAATAATAATTGAACTTATTGTTCTTTCATATATATATATATATATATATATTGCCGTTCACTCCATATTGCCATATTAACAAACCAGTAGCTATGATAGTATGTGTATACTTGTCCAGAACACATTCCTCTGGTCATCATGTCTTATTTAGTTTACATTCTTTTATATTTACAGTAGTGTGCAAAAGTCTTAGGCCACATGACAACAACTGTTTACCTGGACACTAAGTGCTTATTTGTTAATAAAAACCCTATAAACCATTAGAATGAGTACAAGCAAACGTCAATACAATAACAAGTAAAAAGAATTGTGGCCTTGTTTGTTTAAGTGGTCTGGACCAGTGCCTGCGAAACATGAGCACTGCAGCGTGAGTTTGAATCTGGTCAACTGCTCTTTCAGCAACACCTCTCCACTCTATCTTTCCCCACTTTCCTGTCAAAATAAAGCATAGCAAAATCTTCTGGAGAAATGTACAAAACCTTTTTGGTAGGTAGTTGATATCATGAAAGATAGCTAGATACCTTACAAGACCTTAATTACCTTTTGGAGAACATATGGACCTATTTCTCATTGTATTCATCCTTATTCGTAATATGTTATACATTGTATATAGTGTTTCAAAGCAAGTCACCACTAACAGCCAAAATTAATTGTTTTGCACCATTTTCAGTCAAGTGGCGTAAGACCTTTGCACAGTACTGTACATTTAGCAGACACTGTAATTTAACAGACACTCTTATCAAGAGCAACTTAGTCTTAAAGTACACATTGTGCTCTTATACATTACATTCATTTTAGACATGAAAGTGGTGAAATATGGAATCCCAGGAATAAAAAATGACTATGACTATGACTAGGTTATTTGACGACTAAATTATTAAGAAGTATAGTGAAATATAAAGCTGTTGCCTACTATTAGCCAACAATATACTCTGCATCCGGAAAGTGTTCACAGCGCAAAATTGTTCACAGCGCTTTACTTTTTGTAGTTGTTGTTATGTTACAGCCGTATTCCACGATGAATAGAAATCTTTTTTCCCCCTCAAAAATCTACACACAATACTGTACAATGATAAAAAAAAAATTTTGCTAATCTATTCAAAATAAAAAAATCACATGTACATAAGTATTCACAGCTTTTGCCCTGGCACTCAGGTGCATTGGGTGTCCACTGATCATTCTAGGGATGGTTATACAAGTTCAGTAGAGTCCACCTGTGGTAAATTCAGTTGATTGGACATGATTTTGAAAGGTCCTACAGTTGACAGTGCATGTCAGAGCGCAAACCAAGCCATGAAGTCTAAGGAAATGTCTGTAGACCTCCGAGACAGGATTGTATCGAGGCACAGATCTAGGGAAGGGTACAGAAACATTTCTGCAGCATTGAAGGTCACAATGAGCACAGTGGCCTCCATTATGCATAAATGGAAGAAGTTTGGAACCACAAGGACTCTTCCAGGACTCTTCCTCACTCAGTTTCGTTGCCCGGCGAAACTCAGTGATCGGGGGAGAAGGGCCTTAGTCAGGAAGGTCACCAAGAACCCCAATGTCACTCTGACAGTGCTCCAGCATTGCTTGTGAAGAGAGGAGAACCTTCTGGAAGGAGAACCATCTCTGCAGCACTCCACCAATCAGGCCTGTATGGTAGAGGGGCCAAATGAAGCCACTCCTCAGTAAAAAGCACATGAAAGCCCGTCTGGAGTTTGCCAAAAGGCACCTGAAGGACTCTCAGACCATCAGCAGCATCATGTTGTGGGGTTGTTTTTCAGCGGTAGGTACTGGGAGACTAGTCATGTTTGAGGGGAAGATGAATGCATCAATGTACAGAGGTATTTGATGGAAACCTGCTCCAGAACGCTATGGACCTCAGACTGGGGCAAAGGTTCATCTTCCAACAGGACAATGACCCTAAGCACACAGCCAAGATAACAAAGGAGTGGCTTCGGGACCACTTTGTGAATGTCCTTGAGTAGCCCAGCCAGAGCCCACTCTTGTTCCAGATTGAACATCTCTGGAGTTATATGAAAATGGCTGTGCACCAAGGCTCCTTATTAAACCTGATGGAGCTTGAGAGGTGTGCCAAACTTGTAGCATTATACTGAATACAACTTGAGGCTGTAATTGTTGAGTATTGAGCAAAGGCTGTGAATACTTAAGTATATGTTAATATTTTTGTTCTTAATTTTGGCAAATCGATTGCAAAAATATTGAACAAATGCTTTCCGGATGCACTGTATTCATATTTCACTATCCTTTTAAATAACTCAAATAACCTTTTACTGACATTTGTAATTCCTGGGATTCCATAGTAAAAGATGGAAAAGAAATGGATTCAAACCCACCCCAGCTAACAAAAGTTGGTTCCGAGAATATTTATTTTTGGTTGTGGAAAGGTTTCATTATAGGTTTTGAGTGGGGGATGCGTATATTTTAGGGCAATGTTCTGAAACTGGTATTGAAAAGTTAAAAGTTATATGATACGTAATCAATTTGCGCAAGTAAATACACTTATAACCATTAATGTTCATATGTTTGGGGACACTTTATTTGTGTTTAAAAGAAAAGGGATTTGTTTGTCATTAAAATAACATCAAATTGATCATAAATATAATGTAGTCATCGTTACGTGTGTAAATGTTTATTGTAGCTAGAAATAGATTTTCAATTGAATATCTAAATTTGTGTACAGAGGCCCATTATCAGCAAGCACTACTCCTGTGTTCCAATGTTTTGTTTGCAAGTTCAAGTAAACCATTTTAAAAGGCTAATTGATCATTAGAAAAATATATAATATTATGTATTTTTCATTGTTCCTCACAAGAAACTTTGTTTTAATACAATGCTATAGATAATCTTCCTATACTGTCAAATACATCCTTTTCTATAGGCACCCTACCAAACTGGCTGCAGGGCACGCTATTACGCAATGGACCAGGCATATTCACAGTGGGGGAGACCACATACAACCACTGGTTTGATGGGATGGCCTTAATGCAAAGCTTTACATTCCAAGATGGTGAGATATATTCACGTTTTGGCTTTTTCTTGTTTGGTGTTATTGCTCCATGCATTGGGAAATGGAAACGGTTTTGGATCCAGGTGAACATTGCAGTCTACTAACCTGGTCAATGCCAGGAAAGCTTATGTTCATTCCATTTAAAGGAATTTCCCTAGCCCTTTGTCAAAGTAGTTAGACTTACTAGCCAAGTGCTTTATGGGTTTGTGGGCTACACGTAACACTTAAATTAAAATAATCCTAGAAAGTGTGTGTGTTTCTTTGTAACAGGTGAGGTAATCTACAGAAGTCGGTATTTACGCGGAGACACATACAAAGACAACATGGCAGCCAACAGAATTGTTGTATCTGAAATGGGGACAATGGCTTACCCGGATCCAAGAAAAAACATAATATCCAAGTAAGTTACATTGACTGTTTATAACAGCAAATTCTTTGGTGTCTGGGTCTGCAACCTTTCCGGCATGAGAACTTATACCAAGCTATTAAATAATACTATTTTTTATCAAGTTGTATTTTTGTTTGTTATTCAAAATGTTAATGAAGAAATTTGATTGGTTGTTTGGTGTTTGTTAATGTTTATATCTCATCAGATATAAACAGTGTGTCATGCCCTGGCTGCGAGCCCCTGGCCATTTCAGGGCAAGACTTTTTGTGAGGCCTCTAGCCCTCTTCATGCCATTGTGGGCTCCCCAGTCAGAGCAGCTGCATTCAGTTGACTCTGATTGGGGAGCCTACTTAGGTTCATTTTCTAGCCACACCAGGGGTGGTTTATTGTTTGTTGCTTGTCTCAACGGCTCACGGTTTGTCTCTGTTTAGTTCATTTTCAAGTGGATACTCTACACGTTATTTGTATATCGTTTTATGTTAGTTAGTCCTTTCATTTTACGTGTACAGTTCCTGTTAGTTTGTATTTGTCTTGTTGTTAAGGATTAAACCCATTTTCATTTAAAAATGTCTGCGAATGGTTCCGCCACACTACAACACCGTGACACAGTGATCTACACAGTTATTGGCACTCTTAGCAAAGATATAACACTGCTATCATTTTTTTATTGTTTATTATCCCTACAAATTTATTCAAGAACTCTTACCTTCGTGCTAAATCTTGTAATTAGGCAGGCAAGATTAAGTGTTATGGCGGATGTTCAGACGCGATGATTGAGTTAAATAATCCGGTCGTAATTATACCTGTTGCTAATTCAATGATCTCCATCATCAGAGCGATCACCTTCCTTAACCACACAGTCCCAGACTTTACCGACAACTGTGGGAGTAATTTCATCCGATATGGGACGGATTATTATGCCACGTCTGAAACCAACTATATACGCAAAATGGACCCTATGACCCTGGAGACTCAGGACAAGGTACAGTTATCACAGGACATGTTGGATGACAGTGGACATGCCTGTTTACCAGTCGTTTATGGTTTCTTACTAGGTGGACTACCAGAAATACATTCCTGTAAACCTGGCGACATCCCATCCACATTATGATAAAGAAGGAAATACCTACAACATGGGGACGTCAATAGCAGAGAAGGGAAAGACCAAATACATGTTTTTTAAGGTTCCAGACAATTCTGCTAGAGGTATGTGTTTTTTTTTATGTTACTGTTAATTATACATAACCAAGGGATATCACCAGGCCTATTTATCACAGAATCCAGATCCACAAGAAATCTTATCTTCTAGCCTGGGGAGGTGGGGTGACCGTAAGGAGGGACTCTGGTATGCTAATTGCACTCCGACCAGAAGACATCAACCTCTGGGGCAACATGTCTGTGAGGCAGGGGCAAAAAGCAGGCCATAGTGGCCCCAACTGGGGGGAAAAAGTAAATGATGGGACTTTCGCATGACTCAGTGACCTTTTTTACCTCAGAGTGCCCAAAAGAAATATCTTCTTTTGGTGTTACAGCCTTTTTTATTCATTGAAGAGGCACAAGCACCATGCAAACAGAGCATTAAATTGGCAGGAATAACACAATGTCTTTTTAACACACATGAATTCACTTGTTAAATAGCCACAAACAGTATAAATATCATTTTAATCTAAACGTTAAAAAGCTATTAAGTAGTCAATACATGATTTAGTTACTCTAAAACGACTTTGTTTTCCGTGTAGGTTAACATTCCAACTTTTTCTGACACTGTCTTAATATACAAAAATATAAAAGTGATTGAGGGAGATAATCCCTTCAACAATATTACAAACAACCAGTTAAAGTTCAACCTCGTAAGATTTACTGCAATTCAGTGCTTAAGTTTAAGATTTGTTCTGCAAGCATTGATTTCCAAAAGCAGATCATACACATACTTTTGTTTTTGTTTTTGTATTTGGTATTAAAATAAGGGATAGACCATTTGGCACATTGATTTGCTTGTTGCTCAGTGCACTGCAAGCGTGCACCAACATACATTGTTTTACTGTCAGACATAGAAGGCTGACAATGAGCTGAACTAGTATAATTCTTGGTTTCATGTGTTATCATCCACACTTTGCCCACATGAAAATTATTTCAATATGGTTGAATTCACTTGTCTTTTTTGGGCTCTTAGAAAAAACAGAACTGAAGATAAAACATGAATTTCTCATTACAAAGGTTGAAATATTTAAAAGTGATTGCTACTACATGGACATACAAATAGTTTCAAAATCTTGACAAAGAACAGAATATCTATTTTGCACAGTAATAAAGAAATCCCTAATATTTAAAATCTCTATGGCTCAAAACAACTTCACTTTCCAAGTATGTAGCAAAACATACGTAAGAAGGTGAAAAGCCAAAATGTGAATTGACATGCCCAGTGAGCCAAAGAGAAAACATGAAAAGAAATCACTAGTAAGAGACAGCAAGAGCGAGAACATTTTATTTCTTGCCCATGCACAAAACTGGTCATACATGCTGTGTTCCCTGTTAAGAAGAAAGCTAATTGCTCTTGCTTCTGAAGGTAAACCAAGTGCCTAATTGTGGCCGAGCCTTTAGTGTTATTAATGTTCTGAGCCTGATTTTTTTAATCATTAAAAAGAATTGGACATTTTTATTTTGTATTTATAATTGTCTTCATTGTCTCTTTATTTCAGAAAGGACAAAGGCTTCTCCAGCCTTAAAAAACCTTGAGGTGATTTGCACAGTGCCGTGTCGCTCCCTTTTCAGCCCCAGCTACTACCACAGCTTTGGCATGACTGACAACTACTTCATCTTCATTGAGCAGCCATTCAAACTAGACATCCTCAAGATGGCCACTGCATACATGAGAGGGGTTAACTGGGCTAGCTGTTTGAAGTTTTCCCCCGAGGAAAATGTAACTTGTAATACTTATTCTCTTTGGCAATATATCAAATTCTAATTCAGGAAAATTGGAATTGTATATTTATTTGATCAGTGCAAATGACTTCCCTTCTTTCTGTTTCAACTCTTGATAGACACTGATTCACCTGATCGACAAAAGGACAGGCAAGGAAGTGGACACAAAGTATTACACAGGTGCTATGGTGGTATACCATCACGTCAACGCTTTTGAAGAGGATGGTCATGTCATCTTTGATGTTATCGCTTATGAAGACGCCAGCTTGTTTAACATGTTCTACCTGAATGTATTAAATGAACAATCAAATTCCCCTACAAAGGTTGCGCCAAAGTGCAAAAGATTTGCCCTTCCTGTACAGATTGACACGGTAACGTTTTATGACTGATGACCATCTTCAGGGTGACTTGCCCTAAAACAATGAAAAATCATCAGGTTCTATTAAGTAATGTTGTCATTTTATCAACTGTTTCTGAAGACTTTTGGTGTTGGTGAAGATATGGTGAGACTCAAATACACAACAGCCAGCACTGTCAAAGACAAAGATGGGAAAATACTTTGCCAGCCAGAGGTGCTTTGTGAAAGTAAGACCCCAACAATATTTCAATTATTGTGCATATAGACTTTCAGAAGTCTATCATCTTATCAATGAATGTACTTTTTTTTTATTATTACTCCATTAATTTCTCCAAAAACACATTACAGGTGTGGAACTTCCCAGGATCAATTATGACTTCAATGGCAAGAAGTACAGATTTGTTTACCTGACTTGTGTTGCAATGTCTGCAGTGGCAACCAAGGTGAAATTTACAGTATAACTCAAACTTTTCTAAACATATCTTCTTGAGCTGCTTATCTAATCTTCGGTGAACTATACCTAACCGTTATCAACAGATAATGAAATTTGACACTGAGACAAAGGAAAAGACTGAGTGGAGAGAGGAGAACTGTTGGCCATCGGAACCAGTGTTCATTCCAAGACCCAACGGAGAAGGAGAGGACGATGGTGAGATTTCTTTCTATTTCAGATATGTTTAAGGACCAGTACAGTCTTTGTAATTTAGCTGTTGAGATTTGTTGTTAGTGGCATTGGCTCAGTGTGTGGAGGCAAGGTTGCTACATGCATGTGTCTCATTTCTGTTCCCCTTTTATAGCTTTTAATAGTTTCTGCTTCCTTCTTTTGTGTGTTCTATTTGTCTTGACACAAAAGGGGCATTATCATAATCTTCATTTAACTATTTACTGGACTAGGCCTTGAAGGCTTGTTTTTGCAGCTGCTATAAAATATTATATCTTATGCCTAGGTTTGGTCTTGACATCAGTAATCAACTCCAAACCAGGGGAATCTGGATTCATCTTGGTGCTGGATGCAAAGTCTTTCACGGAGGTGGCTAGAGCATATTTGAATTCAGAACTCCCCATGGACATGCATGGATACTTCATCCCCAAAGGAAATTAATGTGGCAAAAAAAATGAAATATCTCACTGGCTCCCAAAAGAAACAATGGAAAACAATAGGGATAATCTAAAATACTGACCAGGATACTTCAATCACACAGTGCGAATATTACCCATGATATAAGGGATGAGGGATAATATATGGACTAATCCAGAACTGTACTGTATCTAAGGGTAAATCATGATGGATGCAAATCCTCAAGGGATTTTAAACTACTAATTTTTATCTAAAACAATTGCTAATAACATTTTACAATTACGTGTTGTATAACATGATTGGTGTATAGTATAGGCTATATAGGAATTGTATTCATGTTTTTATTGTATTTTTAAGAAATGTATGACAATATCACAGAACATTCTTTGTTATAATAATGATTGTAAGGCATTGAGACACCTTGCTTCCCTATAAACAAACATTTTAAAAGAAGGATATCCGTAAAACACCAATATGACTATTATTTCTGGTCTTATAATTTGCAATTTTTCATTATTTTTTTTTTCAAACAAAAATGTAAATGTTAATGCCGCAGTTGTACAACTGGCACCAGGCAGCGTGGCCAACAAGATAACCTACAGAATAGCTCTCTAGAAAGGACTTTGGACAACTGAACTGAAAGAGTAACACTGAATCCATCTCTTTTTTCTTCAACTACACATCATACTATCGTAGTTGACGCGTGATGTTTAATCCCCATAAAACCTAGTGGCAAAATGTGATACTGTTTTTGGTTGTGTGCTTCACCATTTATTTTGACCATAAGGAATTTTCAAATGTTTTCATATAAATGTTTAAAGCCTACATTTAGGATAGCTTTCATAAAAGCAAATAAGTTGCCATGTTTTACTCTATAATTCATATGCATTATATTCATCATACTTTGTGTATTCATTGCATTATGAATACCAATTAGCCTCTATAAATATTTTTTATATTGATTAAAAACCTGCTTAACTGCTGTTTAAAACCGAGCGCAATAACTGAACAGGCCAACCTTAGACTGTACACTAATGTCTTTGCAAGCCCTTTTCCTGGACATGATTGTGTCACGTCACCACCTAGTGGAGGCCACTCCCCTGTGCACGTGGCACCCCGGCGTTCGACGTCGCCGGCCTTCTAGGCACCACCGTCCGTGTTTGTCTTGTTCCCCATGTCCTGTGAACGCATCCCTCCCTGATTTCAAACAGCTGCAGCCCATTACCTGCTTATTTAATCCCCCATGTGTCTTGTCTCTGCGTTCGGTATTGTCTTCCTGTTTTTGTGTGTAGGGCACAGAGGTGCTCTGTGGCAGTGTTTCTCTATAACGCCACTTATTCCTACTTTGAACTACCGGTAGTGTTATATCCTACCGCGTAACATAGGTAATAAAACCTATTTGATTTATTCGCCTACCTGCAGTTTGGTCTCCTTCATTCCACGTTACAGATTGAGGCCAAAATGCAAGGCGCTAGACCTCAAACGGTCTGGATACTAGTTGAAGTGGCTTGTGCCTCGTTTTTTGGCAACTGACCAGGGACATATAGGTGAAACAGCAACAATGTCAAGTTAGAACAACGCATGGTTTTCTGATGTTTGTCTTGTTCCTTTAGGAATCAATTAAAATAATCAACTGCAATCAGTGTTTGAGAGTAGTCTTTTCCATATCAACACGAAACACTGATCTAATTTGCATAATAACTAGCTACTTAATATTAAGTCCACCAAAATGTAGCTAGCTAACATGCTTGTTGATGGCAGAATTGGCTTGCTAATGACAACATTGCCTGTCAAAGTATGCTTGATAATGGCAATATTGTAAATGATGATGGCAACATTGTTCTGAACAAAACATAGTAATGGTTTTGCATTTTCAAGCCCTTAAAGTGTTATTTATACAAAACAGTAATTAGCCACTGTCAAAAATCATTAGCTGCAGTTCAACTTCTGGTCATCAATTTGGCTGTGGCGTTTATTATCACAGTATTATCATATTATCATAGTCAGATATTGGAAATCTGGAAACAATAGTAAGATATAATGCACAGGTTTTGGGAACCCCCGCTATGGCAGCCATGACAGTGAAAGCTGTTCTTCCCAGATCTAAACTACAAATAATTAAGTTGATTAGTTTAGTGAGCCCACGCATCTTCATCACAGAGTTCTTCTGTAAATATTTTTATTGTAAAGGTCACAGTCGGTACTACAATTTATTTCTCAGATATGCCAGTGGTCTCATAATGACCAGAAATTACAGGCATGAACAGGTGGAACTGCAAAATTAATAAAAGCAGGTGGAACATGAGATTCTTTGTGGTTTTGCTGTTGGATGAGCACACATTTTTTTATTTGTGTATTGGGAAAATAATGTAATACAAACATTGATCAGCCATAACATAATTACCACCTGCCTAATATGTGTAGGTCCCACTTTTGCTACCAAAACAGCCCTGACCCGTTGAGGCATGGACTCCACAAACCTCTGAATGTGTGCTGTGGTATCTGGCACCAAGACATTAGCCGCAGATTCATTAAGTCCTGTAAGTTGTGGGGTGGGCCATCCATGGCCAGAACTTGTTCGTCCATCACATCCCATAGATTTTCGGAATTTCGGGTCCAGGTCAACACCTTGGTACATGTCAAAGTAACATCCACATGAATGCCAGGACCCAAGGTTTCCCAGCAGAAATGTAAACGAAAACATGATTCATCAGACCAGGCCTTCTTCCATCGCTCCGTGGTCCAGTTCTGATGCTCACGGGCCCATTGTAGGCGCTTTCAGCAGTGGACAGGGATCAGCATGGGCCCCCTGACTGGTCTGAGGCTAAGTAGCCCCATATGCAACAAATTGCGATGCACTGTGTGTTTTCCTTTGTTTACCTTTTTAACAATTTGACAATTTGCTACAGTAGCTTGTCTGTTGGATTGGCCCACACCGGCCAGCCTTTGCTCCCCACATCTACCAGTGAGCCTTAGTCGCCCATGACTCTGTCGCTGGTTCAACGCTTTTCCTTCCTTGAACCACTTTTGAGAGGTACAGACCACTGTGGACCGGGAACATCCCACAAGAGCTGCAGTTTTGGAGATGCTCTGACTCAGTCTTCTAGACATCATAATTTTGTCTATGTGAAAGTCGCTCAAATCTGTAAGCTTGCCTAATTTTTCCTGCTTCTGACACATCAACTTTGAGCACTAAGTGTTCACTTGCTGCCTATTACATCCCACCCACTAACAAGAGCCATGAGGATGAGGATCAGTGGTATTCACTTCACCTGTCAGTGGTCATAATGATAATGAGTTTGGGGACATCATCATCGACAAAACATAATGTTATTATCTCAAATCTCTGTAGGGGCCGAAAACCAATTTTGGATTGCAGTGATCTCTGGGTCCTCATTGCATTAAAAACAAAAACATCTCTGCATGGGCACAGGAACACTTCCGAAATAAACATTGTTTATTAAATGTAGGGATGAATTATTTACACATCATTGCATTCTGTTTTTATTAGCATTTTACGCAGCGTCCCAACTTTTTGGGAAACAGGGTTGTAGATATTTTTATATATAAAAACTAGAGATATAGCTAGATACATAACTATAGATACATAATTAGTATAAGGAATCCAGGCGATCAAGTTCATATTTAGATTTTATTAGTCATGTTGCATACTAAACATACTGTCAACTTCTCAGTCTCAGCCCTTGCTAATGACTCAGTTACAGATTATTTTCAGGCACTTTTTCTTCAATCTTGTCTGCAAAAACAACCAGGATGTTTTCAATTACGTTTTCAACTAATATAAACAACTGACTAAATATTATAGGAATACACACACAAACACATCATTATCATTTTGATTAAAATACAAAACAAATCAATTGATTAATTTCATATATTTTTATATATGCTATTTTACCATGTAACTTTAGTTATATGCCTTAATCATTTACAGAAAGTATACTTTACGAACATTTATTCTGAAGGACAAATATCCCTGACCCGGTAGTAATTTATTTTATCCATTCGATGTAATCATATTACCCAGGGCATTAAAGAGAAAAAGGCCAATCGTACCTTTCTTTCTACGGCTCGGATATTAGCGAAATGTAGGCAACGTTCGGCAGCCACGAGGTTAACGCGAAATGTGTTATAGGAGATTCATATTTTTGTTGCTGCTTTGCATCCTGTATATTGTAATAATATATTTAAAGTCAATAAACACAAAAATTATATAACAACAAATAAATAACATTGAGAAAATACTTCTCAAATAAATATTTTTTTATTATGTGGAGCATAATTATGTGGAGCATGGGCAAAAAGCGAATTGCTTTAAATGAAGTTCAGATAATTATATTGACTTAAAAAACAGTACTAATACCATATACACTTTTATTTTGAATTTGTCTACATATTCGCGACCCGGAACTGTTTTTTTAAAAGTTGCTCACAAGGCGTATGTTTAAATATTTCTTGGCTTAATGTAATTAAAGACAACTGGATGATTTCTGCATAATTTTGTTAGTTGATCTCCATTAGAGGACTTCAGCGCCACTATGATCTCTGTTTCCAGATTGATTCACAAAAATCAAGTAAATATATTTTGTTCTAATATATGAATTAACTGTAGCCATCTCATCCAACTTTTGAAGGTGGAGTTCAGTTATGTTTTCCTCACATTCAATTTAGGAGTAAAACGTGATCACTGAATGCACTGGCCATTTCGCCATCGGACATAACATCGTGTTATTCAATATGTATTAATATTTAGTAATCGTTAGCTAGCTAGCTAACTGTCTTGGTACACATTTCTGTTTTAGGCATTTTTGGTTATTAGACAGCTGCAGAGGACTCTGTCTTCTCAGACTGATGGAGAGACACGAATCGCGCACATTCTCAAAGAGAAGTTTCCATCAGCCACGTCTTTAAAAGTGGTGGACATATCAGGTAAATAGAGGGGTGTTAAAATCGGTTTATAAAACCAAAACATACAGAATGCTCGTTTTAATGTAGAATACTGCAGTATTTAATGTAATCCTTCGTTTGAATGACAACATCACTGGCAATGTTGACACCTGGTCCTCCATGTTTCCACCAACAACCTTCACACAGAAAACAGTAGTTAAAGCTGAAGTAGTGAGAAGAGAAGAAGAGAGAATTTTCATAACTTTTAGTAAGACGCAAGGCAAAAATGAATATAATACTTTGATTATGGAATATTATAATAGACACAGCTTTATAGAACCAAAAGATAAACATAGTGTGTGCTGTGGTCTGTGGATTTACAGACCCAAGAACAATTGAGTGATTCATCATCTGCGGTCTTTCAGATGCAATTTATGTATCATCATCTATTGAATGTTATAAAGTAACTTTGCTATACAGTTCCTTTGTTCTGCAGTTCACAATCTATGTGTGATCATTATCCTCACAGAAGTTCATTTGGTTTTTGCTTTAACTATACCTGTGTCTGTAAATGTATCAAAAAATACAGCAGTCACAAATGTGCCAGGTTAAAAATATGCTTTTACAGTTCTCATTCTCAACTGGCTGCTAAAAGCCTCCTATTCCACCGAAATTACAACAAAGTTGATGTTTGCTGTTAAACCAATATATGTTGTAGTCTAGCCTGGCCATCCTTTCATATATGATATTGTTCACTGGATTATTGGAAAGTATGAGATAGTGCCCTCATGAAACTGTTGTGACATTTCACTTTTTCTTTTTAGGTGGCTGTGGCGCCATGTATGAAGTCCATATAGAATCCAACGAATTTAAAGGGAAAAGAACTGTACAACAACACCAACTAGTCAACCAGGTAACCCACGTTTTGAGGAAATTGGTATTGTCCTCCATTATATGGAAGGGTATTGATTATATGGAAGGGTAAAATCAAATGAAATGGTGGGATGATATTGTTTTGTATCAATGTATGCATTGAGAGAAAGCAACAAGTAATAAGTACAGTCAGTCGAACAGTGTGCATATCGAACCTGTCATGGTTTATAATTACATACAACATCTTATTTCATATACAGACGGGTTGCAGAAACTCAGCACAACTGTCTGTTACCAGCTATGTTTCCATCCACAGGCACTTAAGGAGGAGATCCAAGGAATGCATGGACTACGAATATTCACAGATGTTCCTCGAGATTAGGAGAGTCTCAAATTGGATGGAAGTAAACCATGCAAAGAAATGTTGTATGCTGCTACATTTTTCAACTGAGTATACCTGCATACTTTCAGATTATTGCTGATAGTTCAAATTGCAGTAACAAAGAAAAGGGTTGGTCCTGGTTCTGTCTTACAGTACTAGACAGAAATGAGAGAAATAACGTACGGCAGGGATGCCGTTTATGACCTGATTTGTGTAATAAATCTGTAAGTGCATCATATCCTTTATTTATTCACCATTGACAGTTGAGTTTTTTGTAGAATTTGGTAGAAACAAATGTAAATGGACTGTACTTTTTTCAGATCAGGCATCACAAGATAAATTATTGTATGCTATGATGTGATGGGGCTTTAGTTTGTGTAATTAGGTCCAGTGATGATAATAAAAAAAAACTCCAGTAGGCTATACTTCGAAGCAAGATTTGGGGTTATCTTACTTCAGGTTGATCCCTAGGTTGTCAGTGTCATGACGGTGGTTCACTTGTTACCGGGTTACACCACATGGTGTAACCTTGACCCGTATGAAAACACAGCCTACTGACCAATCAATTCTCATCACCGTTCTTAGATCGTCAAGTGGAGCTCAGTGTGCGGGTAGTGAGAGGGTCTGTTCGTAAAGCAATAATATTTAGAGACCGACAAAACCCATAGGCTATCTTTGATGAGTATTTTTATGAAAGATATAGATTTTCAGGGGAGGGAATTACATATCTGTCAGCTTCCTGAGCATGTTGCTGGAGCGACACAGGGAAGTTGTGCGTTTACAGTTCCACAGACTGTGTGCAGAGCGTTTTTTGCTTCGTGTAGTTTTATGTATGCCCTGGGTGATGTGGAGAACCTAAGCAAAAACACAGACTGCCACCCCATTGGCAAGGGGTTTTTGCTCTAAGCTATTTGGTGCGTTTGTTGTGTTCCCAGGCCCCTTGCCCACGCAATCTATGAAAGAGGGCTTTTATGAAATAGCAGGTAGACAATAACTTACGTTGACTTCTTCATCTATAGATAAAGTAGATCCTATGACGTTTACTGTTGTATTTTAAATACACCATACTCCTTTCACAGGGTTCCCCTGAGTGATCGGTGGCATAGATTGCAGGCATACTGTGATAACATCATCGCTGAGTGAAAATAAAGGCGGTTTTGTTTTTCGCAAGTCATTCCAAGGCATTAACGTTCAGGTAGTCCCAATCCCTTTGCTGCAACTTTTCTGGTCATGTGTCTACTTCCCACCTTCCATTCTCTGGAAGTGGTGGGAACCGGTGATCTGCTGTCAACAAGAGTTCCTCTTGACCTTCACACTATTGCCTTTTTGGCTCGGATAGAGACATTAACCCAGAGAATACTCTCTTCATCTAACTGTGTTTTCTCCCATAATCTGTGGGCATCAGGTCGTGGGCTTCTCCTTATTCTTAATATTTTCTGTTCTCCCGCTTGCTCACGAGCTTTTTTTTTGTTTTGTGATGTCAACGACACTTGTCTTTTCAAGTTTAAAATTGTTGTTATCGTGTAGGTAGCCTGGAAGACTACCCTAATGAGTCTGACACCCTGAAGACTACGCTAATGAGTCTGACACCCTGAAGACTACTCTAATGAGTCTGACACCCTGAAGACAACGCTAATGAGTCTGACACCCTGAAGACTACCCTAATGAGTCTGACACCCTGAAGACTACTCTAATGAGTCTGACACCTTGAAGACTACGCTAATGAGTCTGACACCCTGAAGACTACTCTAATGAGTCTGACACCCGAAGACTACCCTAATGAGTCTGACACCCTGAAGACTACGCTAATGAGTCTGACACCCTGAAGACTACCCTAATGCGTCTGACAACCTGAAGACTACCCTAATAAGTCTGACACCCTGAAGACTACGCTAATGAGTCTGACACCCTGAAGACTACCCTAATGAGTCTGACACCCTGGAAGACTACCCTAATGAGTCTGACAACCCGAAGACTACCGTAATGAGTCTGACACCCTGAAGACTACGCTAATGAGTCTGACAACCTGAAGACTACCCTAATGAGTCTGACACCCTGAAGACTACGCTAATGAGTCTGACACCCTGAAGACTACCCTAATGAGTCTGACACCCTAAAGACTACCCTAATGAGCCTGACACCTTGAAGACTACCCTAATGAGTCTGACACCCTGAAGACTACCCTAATGAGCCTCACACTTTGAAGACTACCTTAATGAGTCTGACACCTTGAAGACTATCCTAATGAGTCTGACACCCCGAAGACTACCCTAATGTGTCTGACACCCTGAAGACTACCCTAATGAGCCTGACACCTTGAAGACTAACCTAATGAGTCTGAAACCTTGAAGACTACACTAATAAGTCTGACAATTGTAAGACTACCATGAAGATTCTTTAGTTCCTGACAATGGCCGATAGTACTTTAACTTGCAGACATTTGCCTTTGCAAACTTTTTCATTTCCCTCTGTTCCTCTGGACCTTCTCTTTACTGGATGTTTGTCAACTAATAATACTGCAACCCCCAACAGGTTTCTAATCATTTATTTTGTTTCCGTTTCTCTTTATTCCTTCTCCAACCCTATTCATCAGGACTTTCCCAGACGGTCGTGTAACGTCACAATCTGTATTCTCTCTGCCCTTCTACCCTTTCATCTTTTGTCTCCCATTGTCATTCCCATCTGCAAAAAAAAATATTTATTTTGTCTGCCATTTTAACCATACTTTATACCCTATCCACATTCAATGACTCAATGTCCCTTTTTCTCTGTTTTAGCTAAGACAGCTGAGTCTCTGCCCGCATCTAAAATAACTCTGCAACTCTTTCTAAATGACTAAAACGTAAATGGAAAATAGGTATTCAAAGGGGAGAACTTCCCCTTTGAGGTTAGGAAAAATATTAAGGTTTGGCTGTGCAGTAGTAGATAAGTGCAATGTTCCTTATAGGCTGATGTATGGATTATCAAAATAGGTTTTACTTAAAATACCATTATGTTGGCATGTATTTAAAATTAGGGGAGAAGCAGAACAAAATGTAAAATGATTTGAATAAAACGCCCATTTCTCAGGTAACACGTATGTTTTGGTGAATGAGTAAAATTGGTCTGTTCCTACATAATGGGTCCTGCACTCTAGCAGCTCAATCACTCTTTATTTCTCCGTTTTTAAATTACAGTGTTTTTTGTTAAGATACATTTAAAAGAAAATGCAAATAAATAAGAATAGCTATTTCTTCTTTATATAAGAACTTATTATAAAAAGACATAATGAACAGAAAAAAACAGGACTAAATGAAATCAGAGAGACAGGTGTGATCAAATGAGTGTGATGTTAATCGGTTACCGGAAATAAAATACTAACACTTATTTTTGTCTCCTCTAGTTTGTGTTCATTTCTTTTATTTCTTTTATGTTGTTATGAAATTGTGAATAAATGATAATGTGAAAATGAGAAACATTTCTCTCCACAACTGTTGACATCTTTGTTAAAGATACAAGTGCGTAGGGGCATTGGGGTGTGTTTAACAGCCCACTCGAATTTAAATTGTGCGAAATGCGTCATCAATTTGTTAACGTCCGAAAAGCCTCACCCTGTCTGAGCACGTTTTGTGTGCACATTTATACCTGGGAATACGGTACATACAATCAGGCTTTTCAGCACAGACTTGCCCAACTGCTTGCAGGTCTCCACAAGAGAACCGATTCAGTTAACACTGCGCATTCTGAACTAAGGAAGGAAGGACCAGAAGAAGCAAGCATCCCCTTTCAGCGCTATGAAGCCCATCGACATGGCTGATGAAGGAGCTGAGATGATAGAGGAAACTGAGCACATGATAGAGAAGAACGGAGAAAAGGAACCAGAAAATGTATTACCAACAGGAGATGCTAAAGAAATGCGAGCTGTAATACTGTCCAGTTTCGGGGGTCTCAACAAACTCCGGGTAACCAAGAAGGCGATGCCTGAGCCACAGGAGGGAGAAGTAAAGATTCGCGTCAAAGCATGGTACAAATTGTTGAATAATTCGCTTAAAAAGGACATCACTGATGCAAAGTAGCCACATGAATAGACTGTGGTTTAATATGGTAGAGCCCCCCCAAAAAGCAGGTTTGTCTCAACCTGTAGAATGTAGTTTTTTATAAGGTGACGCGATATGTCGTATCAATGAAGCATTATCATGTAGTGGCAGATGAATAATATCTCTGTTGCCCTGCACCATTAATACAATAAACAGCTTGACGAGTATCCTTTTTGTAGTTGTTGCAGGGCTTCTAACGATGGCTTTCATAGAGGACATGGTTTGCAAATATTGTTGAAATACATTTTAATTATTACAACTAGAAATAACAAAGCTTTCCACCTGTGGAATTGCGACATATTCCAGTATGCTAGCCTCGGCCTACTTGGCAATATTATGTGTTTGGATATTTAAATATTGCCCCAAACCATTTTTATTCATGATATTGAAGTCCACAAAAATACTTTTACCAGTTACAAACAGAGCAATCTTTTTCTTTAAAAAGGAGGGACTTTTGCAGATAATGTATGCTACCACAGATCAGGTTATTTATTGTTCAGTGCATGTGAATTACCATGGCCTTGGAAATGTAGCCCGTTTTGATGGTCTGGAATTCATGCATGATTTGTGGATGCCAGACAATGTTGTGAACTTGTAAATTGCTATGGAAATTATTTCCAAGAGAACTTGTTCTCTATAGTAGTGTTTTTTTTAAAACATCAGCTAATTATAGCTGCCTCTGCATGATCATTCATTGTAATGACAATGTCATGTATCATTTTTGGTTGATATCAGATACATTGTAAATGAATGAATCAATCCTTCACAAACTATAATTCTTAATCAAATGTCCATTTGAATGTTCCTTTTTAAATCACTTGAGTTGAAGCAATAACATTCAGTGGTTATGAGGTTTATATAACAATATATTTTCTGTGGCAGTGGCTTGAACTTCCTGGACCTTATGGTTCGACAAGGAAATATTGACAATCCTCCAAAAACTCCACTTGTCCCAGGATTTGAATGTTCTGGAATAGTGGAGGCAATTGGAGAAGGCACAAAAGGATTTGAGGTTAGTGCATCCAGATTACAATGTTATAAATATCATGTCATGGTTTAGTAGCTCAATATTGTTCTCTTTGAGCTTTTATAAAGGTTGACTAATTTGTCTATCAATTTGATTTACCAGTATGGAATGGTCCCCGGTACGGAGTAACGTTTGGTTAATTTCAACTAAAAGCCTGTAACCAATCTTGTCACCTCACCTGCCAAATCTGCACTAATCATATTTTAAATATGACCCTTTGCTCTCCAGATAGGCGATCGTGTTATGGCTTTTGTGAATTACAGCGCCTGGGCAGAGGTGGTTTGCACACCTTGGGATTACGTCTATAAGATGCCTGGGGATATGACTTTTCCTGAGGCAGCAGCCTTCTCCATTAACTTTGTCGCTGCGTACATGATGTTGTTTGAGGTTGCGAATCTCAGAGAGGGGATGTCAGTTTTGGTCCACTCCGCAGGAGGGGGTGTGGTAAGTCAATTCCACAGAGGACATGAAAGAAAACACTGCATTTCCTGAAAATTCTATCAGGGATGTTACTATAGATACCGCCAGCTTTTGAGGGTGACAACCTGTGGCTATTATCAGACAGCTTAGATGCAGTTTTACATAATGCTATATAAATGACTGAAGATCAGCATAACAGAGTTTGGTGAGATGAGAAATAAGCATCTAGCAACGTTGTGACTGGTGAGAGAGGAGGAGTTTATTGTCTAAGCAGTGCTGTTACTGTATACATCTGCAAACTCCTTCTGAACACAGAGTCTTCCCACTGTCCAGTCATTCCCACTGAGCCTGGTTTGAATTGCCATACAGATTTACTAAGTTGTATTACTTCCTAAAATATACAGTTTACATATACTGATGTACTGTAGCGTATTGGTGAAACATCAGGTGCAATATACTAATATTTTGGATTTATGGTATGCCTCATATTGCAGGCGTTTTAAAACAAAATATATAATTGTCAGGCTCCTCTAGCAGTTCTCAGCGATATCACTGAGTGATTAACAAAGACGTTGGTGTAATCATTCTCTATAGATTTACCAACAGACTATTAATAAACAACCTGTTGCATTTTGTCAACTTACAGTAGAACATCAGCACATACCTGAATGTCAGACTGATACTCACAGTATGTTATGATTCAGTTGTTTGATTCCCACATTCCTACATAGAACAGATGGACAAGAAAACATTTACTGTCCCTATCAAATGTGTTGAATGACTAGAGTAGCATCAGAATAATTATCTTCCATTTGTCTTTTTAAAGATAAACTGATTGTAGCTTAAACTCTTATGTATAACCTGTGGAAATGTCATTGTGTGTATTGGTACCATATAACAGTGCCTGTGTCTCGGAGAATAAACACATTTGGGTCTCTTGGATACAGCCACCTTGACTGGGATTGTGTGGAATGTTTTCAGGGCCAAGCTGTGGCTCAGCTGTGCTCCACTATACCCAACGTCACCGTGTTTGGAACTGCCTCATCCTTCAAACATGAAGCCATCAAAAACTCGGTGACCCATCTCTTTGACAGAAATGTTGATTATGTACAAGAAGTTAAAAAGTAAGATGTTTTTTTTTGTTCTACACTAATTAATATTCGTGATAAAATGGTTCTACAGGCATAACTGTTCTGTAAAATATTTCTAAGACCAATTAGTTTGTCTCATTCAATATAAAAAAAAAAACAATTAGCTGAGATCTGATGGAGTTACTTATAAGCTTTGACTGTTAATTCGTAAAGTGATATTTACACATCACAATATGATCATGTAGAACACAAGGCATGTAAAGCTTATGTAGAGAAGGCAGATGTTCTACCCAATGCCTTATTTGGATGTGTGTGGTTGCCGTCCCCATGGAAACGCACAGCTCATCAGCGACGGTGGTGTGTAGGGTGGAGTGCTTAGCGACTAACGGCTGATCAGCTAGCAACAGGCTGTCTGTCTGCTGGGGACGTGGACCAACTGGGCCAATCAAGAGACAGCCCAAACACATCATATATACTCTGTCCTATCAGATCACACTATGTGGTTGTCTTGTCTGGGACCATTGAATATTACCATACATTGAATATAGTATGTTTGAATGTGTTTGCATTTCTTGAGATTGCCTGCTAGCAGCTTCATACATGCACTCAACTAGTCTTAATCCTAGTACTTATTGACGAGGGGGAATGTTTGCTTGCATATCACAATGGTAGCAACTACATATCACAATGGTAGCAACTACATATCACAATGGTAGCAACTACATATCACAATGGTAGCAACTACATGTCAGAGAGGGAGAGGTTAATAAGCCTTTCATCTTTGTAGCCACACATTCCTTATAGGATCAAGAGCCGAGTCAAATTTAATTTGCACCTTTTAAAATAGGCAAGAGGGTGGGCATCACAAGACCGGATGCGGTTTAGCCAAGCAGGCGGTCAGGCCACCAGGCAGAAAGAGAAGCTTTTAGACCCCTTGATCCAAACATGCCTCTCATTCTTTCTTTCACAGTGGTGCTTTTAGCCATTGAAAGAGTCATGCCATGAAACATCTCACTTAATGAGTTACGTGTCTAACGGGTATAGGTTATTTAGTACTGTATCACTTGAACTAAAAACTTTAATAAAAACAAAGTGGCCATGTTCTGATTTATCCAGAGATTGGGGAAATATAAATGGCATATGTATTGTATAAAATTCGTACAGTTTCTTGTATTAGTGTCCAACACATCAATTATATGAGAAATTCAAATGTAGTTAGTGAGCATATCACTAACTGTGAGTGATGTGCCAAAAGTTGATGACAAGGAAATATATATATTTTTTTAAAGTAATTGCTGCCCTTTTTGACCTCCTGGCAACAGATTGACATTGACAGGCTATCATGTAATTGAGCAAGATGTTCCTCGTTAATTGTGTTTCTTTTTCCTGTGTTTGGTAGGATCTCGCCTGAGGGAGTAGACATCGTCCTGGACTGTCTGTGTGGGGAGAACACCGGAAAAGGCCTTGGTCTGCTGAGGCCTCTGGGAACATACATACTCTACGGTGAGTCATATCAGGATGCCTTCTCACATTGTCTGGCATGACAATCCCACATGCAGGTGTAAGGGAACATTTGTTTGATCAGCCCGTTGCAGAATTACTTAAATGTTGTATTGTTCTTAAGTTTGAAAGGACTAAGGAAGTGGAATATAATTACTTTAAGATTAGATGAAAGTAACAGTCTGCATGACAGTCATGGAGTTGTAACACTAGTACAGATGAATCAGTCGTATTACTGAGTTATCATGAGTAACACAGACAGGGCATGTATGCCGATGGAAAGGTGGCAAGTGCTCCTCCACCACCATCACCTCTATTCAACCTCACAGCTCATTACTGTTCAGCCCAACGGTTAGCGCTGCCAACCTGTCTGTCTCTCTAGAAGCATGTGTCTCTTTCATGTGTCTTTGTGTTTTCAGGCTCATCAAGCATGGTTACCGGGGAAACAAAGAGTTTCTTCAGCTTTGCAAAATCTGTGAGTCGGAGATGTTGAGTCTGTCACTGACTTTGGTGAATGGATTAGCCTGAAATATTTACGGATCCTGAATTCAATGGAAATGAAGCACAGGGTGTTTATTGGGTGATGTGTTTGTCTTTGGTTTACCTCCCCAGTGGTGGCAGGTGGAGAAGGTGAACCCAATTAAACTCTTTGAGGAGAACAAAGTCATGGCTGGATTCTCGCTGCTTAACCTCCTGTTCAAGCAGGGTAGGTGTGGACATGTGAGGACGGTCGTGGAGAAACTCTTCTCCCTCTACAACCAGAAGAAGATCAAACCTGTGGTGGACTCCTTGTGGGCATTGGAGGAGGTAAGCTTGAGAGCATATTTCCCCAAACACATCTGGGGAAATATCCCACATCTGACTGTCAGATCTATTATTATACTGCCACATTTCAGATGTATCCTCATGGTCACTAAGGAAACGCAGATGGGTAGGAGGTGTTATAGAAATATCTTGGATGTAGTGTCATCTGTTGTTTGTCACTGTTCAGCAGTTAGTAGACATTGGTTTGGCCCGCAGATGGCAAGTGGGCTGTGGAGAACTGTTGCTTGTTTTGGAAGCTGCAGCTATGTGATGCTCACATACAAACCCACAACAGTTCCAGTGTCCCATCAATCTCTTCTTATCAAGGGCATGTTTTCTGTCTTTTTTGTTGCTCCATCTCCAGTGAAACACTTTGTCAACATTAAGAAATGTGGGATGTTTCACAATGTCCGTTTTCTTTTTTGTTGGGTGTGCTAGTGTATTTGCTAGTGGTTAGGAGATATCACGGAGGGTAGTAGACTCTACTGTCCTGCTGCAATGAGGACAGATGATTGTTGGTTTTATTATTCACAACATCAGCTAATAGGATAGTAAAGGCTTTCGGAGATTACTGTTCACTCCTACATACACACATATTCTGATAGGAAGGGACACAATATTATACATATCATTGTAATTGATCAAACCTTGAATGCTGATTTGCTCTACAAGTTTTGTACAAGCTGTGTAGGCTGTTTTGGTGTCAGCTACAGTTAGATACCTACAGAATAATCCATACGTATTTGTGCAGTTACACACATTTTGTTGTGCAGGCTTTGTACTCAAGAACATTGTTCGATATATAGTAGGGTTTGTTGTTGGAATTTTTGTTCATTTGGTACTGGGCCATGTTTGTTGGTTGAACTTTTTTCAACACCGGTTGGAAACGCCTCATGCCCAAACGGTTTGAATCCTAGCCCGACCTGACTGATATCGGTGTAGCGTGTAAATGTAAGCTTTCAAGGAAAGACAGCTGTGCAAGGGTAAGGAATTAGTGAAGGTTATCAAGACAGTAAAGGATCCTGAAGGATAGTTTTGTGATGTGGAGCTAGCGTGAGGAGAGGTTTAAAGGAAGCTAACATGTGGGGAACATAAAGCGCAGTTCTAGTCATCGCGCTTGTGAAACAATCTTACTGCTCTGTTTGAAAGCACTTGGCCATGTCTTTTCCAAACAATGTACAATCTATTACCCGTGTAACCATAGGTCCTGCTGTCACTGTTATCTACCTAGTGTTCAACAGGCATCCTGACGTGGCAATGTAACTATAGCCTCCACAGCCTCTTAATGTCTTCAGATTTTTTTACGAAAGCAATAAGTAAAAATAATTTGGTGAATTAATAAATAAAGCGAGCCCGCCATGGAAGCTCACGCTTTTGTCTGATTGTTTTACTTATTTACTCTTTTACCTAAACCAAGGCATAGTCTTGGATATAGGCCAAGTTGTTTTTCTGGGTCCTTCCTTAGCTTTGAAGACAGGCTTTGAAGCCACATACTTCAATTACTACATAACTATTCCTGAATGCACTAAGCATCCCAGAGGCATTTTGTTCAATGCCCTAAGTCAAGTACAGTCCTGGGAACAATGAGGGGGGGGGGGTTACAGGAATGCAGTAGCCTAATGCATGGAGTGAACGTCTTCCAGCTATATCCTGCTTCTCCAGTTTATTTAGTCCTCCACACAGGAAATGAACACCCCTCCAGACAGATCTTTAGTAGGCTTTATATGCTGCTGCTACCATGTGAATGCTTTTGCAACTTGCCACATACAACTGATTGTTGCCTACGAATCGTCAGTTTTCTGGCACCTGAGTGCATGTCAGTTGTTTTGTTTACTGTTTTCACCTAACTCTCCCTGTCTGACTGTTTCTCTCTGATACCTTGATGTTGGCAGGGGGAAAGCAAGCAGGAAAGAATCTCTGCACATTGAATTATTGTCCTCCCGGACACACTTCAGCAGCTACCACAGCTCCTCTGCACAAGTCTCAGAACAGATTCAGATCAGGGGTTGTCTCTTTCAGGCAGAAGCTGTTTACTGACGCTGGCATTACCTATGAGTCACCGCCACAGTTGACTGAGCAGATTCACTAGTCCACCTTTTCCTGGAAATACAATACTCATCAATAAAAATGCTGCGGTTAAACTGTGAACCACAGTTTACACCATTATATGCTTTCTGTGTAGCCTATCCAACATTGGAAATATCTTCCCAGTAAAGCTTTTTCTGTTAAATGTTTCTGCTACTTGCTGCCCAGTTGACTCTTGCACAGCAACTAGCCGAGCAAGGGCATGAACAAAGCTAGGTATCGTTTCCATAGGAACCATGGACCAGAGTTAATGAAGACACAAGTGTGGCCAGGGACCTTTCTGAACATGAATGTTGCACAACATTGTCACATCGGACAAATATTACATTACTTTTTGTCAGTTCAGTAGTGTCCTTCAGTTATTCTGAAGTACAGGAAATAATATTTAAACTATTTAAATAACATTACTGTAAAAGCAGCAAATTACAATTTAGAGCATGGTTTCCTAAAGCCTAAGCCTATTTTGGCAGACCTGATTCAATTAAAATGTATTTATATTAAATGTTATGATTAATTGAATAACATATTGCAGTTTATGGCTAAACACGAATGTGAGGTATCAGAAGGAGATGTTTGAAAAACCCTGCCCTAGACGCATTGGTACGGTATATGTGTGGGCTCTATATAATGCTAACATATTCAGAGTTTGGAAAACTCTGCCTTAGAGGCATTAGTACTGTATATGTGTGGGCTCTATATAGTGCTAACATATTCAGAGTTTGGAAAACTCTGCCTTGGAGGCATTAGTACTGTATATGTGTGGGCTCTATTTAGTGCTAACATATTCAGAGTTTGGAAAACTCTGCCTTGGAGGCATTAGTACTGTATATGTGTGGGCTCTATATAATGCTAACATATTCAGAGTTTGGAAAACTCTGCCTTAGAGGCATTAGTACTGTATATGTGTGGGCTCTATATAGTGCTAACATATTCAGAGTTTGGAAAACTCTGCCTTAGAGGCATTAGTACTGTATATGTGTGGGCTCTATATAGTGCTAACATATTCAGAGTTTGGAAAACTCTGCCTTAGAGGCATTAGTACTGTATATGTGTGGGCTCTATATAGTGCTAACATATTCAGAGTTTGGAAAACTCTGCCTTGGAGGCATTAGTACTGTATATGTGTGGGCTCTATATAATGCTAACATATTCAGAGTTTGGAAAACTCTGCCTTAGAGGCATTAGTACTGTATATGTGTGGGCTCTATATAATGCTAACATATTCAGAGTTTAGAAAACCCTGCCTTAGAGGCATTAGTACAGTATGTGCTCAATATAATGCTAACATATTCAGAGTTTGGAAAACCCTGCCTTAGAGGCATTAGTACTGTATGTGCTCTATATAATGCTAACATATTCAGAATTTGGGAAACCCTGCCTTAGAGGCATTAGTACTGCAGATGGGTGGCAACTATGTATAGTTAGCATATTCAGAGCTTTAATGTAGGATACAAGGGTCCAGAGAAAGACAATATGAAGGGTCTTAAGGTATAACAGTATAAACAAGAGAACACTGATATCATACCAGATGGGTTCTTATTATTATAAGCTGCTGATTCTACCACCTGGTTGGATAATCCTGTTTATAATAGTGATAAAAAATTGTTGTTGTCATTTGCTCTGGCTTCTGTGCCTTTCTAGGAACACTACGATTAGGATTAATGGTCTGAAATATTGTCCGTCGCTATACTTGTTGATTTAATTACCCCACACCTGGCAAACCTGGCACTATGTGAGACAGCATAATGAGAACAGCCCTCTCCTCTCACAGCAGACAGTAGGCTAACTTCTTCCAAATGGTCGAAGGAACTGAGCCCTGAGAAGAAGTTGCTTATCTGTGATACATGGATTATATTACTTCAATTTATAATTAACATGTGACATGTAGAATTTTATGTTAATTTTCAGTTTGCAATGCTACCGAATTGTAAAGATTATTTGAACAATAATAAACGCTACTATAATTATGGACAATTCTTTTACCCCAATTTACTAGGATAATCTTTTTATTACAATAAACTCCCCATCAATTAAATATGATTTATTTTATTATTGTTTTATTTTAAAACATTTCATCATAAACTACATGAACATCTGCTTACAAATAAATAACAATGCACACATTCTTCAAACAAACTTCAAAGAATTGGGAAAAGGAAAGGATGTTTGCCGGAGCCTCATGCAGCGAACAGGAATAACGACATGTTAACCTGAAGAGTTTTATTTTTCCTGTCCAATTTGAAGTGAACTGAACTATGTTCACAAAAATTGTCTGAAAGAAACCTACTGGGAAAACCACCTTACTTGCAAACTATATCACAGCAGTTTTGATAACTGATGAAAATGTGCTTTTGTTGTTATCGGTGAAGAACATGTTTCTACCTACCATAAAGGTTTGGTCATGGAAAAGCACAGCCAGTTTAATCTTCTTGTCTGTGTTTCCTTTTCAGATGTTATGTTCCTATCTGGCTCACGTTGGGACCATATTTGTATTATTTGGTGGAAGAACATGATGTTATTGCTTTGCTTACCTCTCTTGCTCTCAAGCAATTTCCTGCCATACGAAAATTTTCCCTTGGGCATGATATGATTTGACACTCCAGGTCACAAATGATTTTACGTTCTTGTCATTTGGAGGCTTGTCGATATTCAATGTTGAGTGTAGCTGCAGCACATAATAGATCTAGCTTGGGTCTAGCAACGTTTTTTAATGCTGTAGACTTTTACTGCCGTGGGAGGATGATTTGTTCATTAATGAGCTGCTCACATTCATCTGAAAGGAACACGCCACGTTAAATGTTAATATTACAGCTGTGTGCCAAAGAATGTCAAGTCATTAATCAAGCCTGATGGTGCATCTTAGAAAAGGACCATCTGATGCTTACTGGTCAAACACATTGCACCACCAACTCTGGACTAGTCTTGAAAAGGATTCCAAAATGTAACTGATAAAAATCACATGAATACCGATTATACAGACATAGCCGCTTGTGTAAGCGGACGTTTTTCAATTGTTTTCATTTTGCTGGTTTTGTGGCACCCTTTCTGACAACACTTTTGTGGTTTCAACACATTTCTTTTGTGAATTGAGTTAGGTAGATGCTAGCATTGGTGGGAGGACTCATATTGTATGTCTATAGATCTCTTAGTGATGGTGTTGTCTGGATAGTATGAACCAGTGTTGTAGTGAAAACAGAAACCAGAGAGTGGGACGGCTGTTTGTTCATGAGCTTTACTCAGATGTGAGTTTGTTCTAGGGAGTCTGTACTGTTTTCAATGAGGTTGGCACAACATAGAGGGTATTCATTGAAACCAAAGTGCATGAAGTACCTCATTAGAGGGAAGTAGAGTGGCAGGCCATGGGCATAGACTCCTGTTGCTTCTGTGCGTGGGAGGATAATTCAGGGGGCATTGGTTAGTGTAAATGCTGACCCTGCAAAATGGCTCTCGTCTGACTGGGCTGGTTAGAGGGTGGGTCTCTGCGATGGAATGAGCGGGCGTTGCTTGGATACCCATACATCATTGTTTGGGAAGGACTTGGCTGTAAACCAGAGTGGCTTGGACAATTACGGGTACAATTAGAGTGTAATTGGGATCTAGACAAGGAGTAAAGTTGGGGCTTCCACAGATGAAGCAAGGTGGAGCCTCTTTTTTGGTTTACAGACATGTGCCCGCATATTCATTTACCCCAGCAATTCTCCAACCAGACACAATGCATGTTTGTGTGCATTCTCTATCATTGTTAACAGCGTAGTAACAGTCCTTGACCTATTTATCCTTGGATTACACTACATGTATAAAATAGAGAATGTTCTGGAGACAATTGGACTAGACAAAGGGTTGCATTGTGTTCATGTGTACTGTGTTAATGAAGTGCTACAATGAATCCATAATCGACATGTGTGAGGTGCTGCCTTTTTCTTGTGTAGTGTTTACTTGATTACATGAAGTTTAGGGGCCAGTTTTGTAGAAATGGATTAAGCTTTGTCTAGGACTAGAAAATCAAGTTCAATAGAAATCTCCATTGAGTTTGTTGTTTTATACCTAGAGTAGGCTTAATATGTGTCTGTGAAACTGGCCCTAAATGTATTAGATGGGATAGTACTCACATTATTTATTTCCAAGCCTTCTACCTAGCATCACACCAGCACAGGTATTGAGGGGTGTTATAGTATTCATACTGTACATAATCTCATAATGCATCTTTAACATCCAAACCCAACTTTGTCCCAAGAAATGGACGGCCCCAGTGAATCACAGTAAACAGATGAGGGTTTTGGTTTGATCACTGCTATATCTGTAAACAGGTTCTGACTGCACACTGCTTGGATAGCGTTGATCCTTGAGACATGGGACAAAACAGGGCGCAACATTTAAAAAGTAAAACCTTGTGCTCAGACAAATTAAACTACATGTATGTATCTAACATGTACTAAGCTACTGAGCTACGGTTTGATGCAACCTCCCAACATTTCTATTTTCTATCAAATTGTGATTTTTACTTTGCCATCACCTATTCTGTCAACACCATCAGATACCAAAAACACAAATCTATTTTTACTCATAACATGCTTAGACCTTTTATGAAGTATAGTGAACATTCATTTTCACCAAGGCCACAAAAAATATACTTTCAATATGTACAGGCATGTGAAAGAAATGAGGACACCCCATGAAATATATTCTTATTTTTTAAGAAATATGGACATATTATAGTTTTATCTTATTTCAAACAATATAAAAAGATAAAGGTGATGTAATTCAATATATTTAATATATTTATAGATGCTGTTTTTTACTGAGGAAAAGGTTAGGACACCCTATGCCCTAATAGCTGGCATTGCCCCCTTTATCTGAAATAACCTCAATAAGACTTTTTCTATACATATCTACCAGTCCCTGACATCAACTGGAAGAAAGTTTTTCCACTCCTTCATGCTGAATATTTTACATATATTTATATATTTTTTTGAGATTTCAAAACATGCTCAAGTTAGGACTAATAATTCCTTAACAATTATGTGCTTGGGCCCTACTCAACTCTAAAAATGGAAGTTTAGGATAAAAAACATGTATATTAGACTTGATTTCACAGACCTCCATTTTAAACTCTATTTTAATAGGCCGCTTCACAATGAAATATTCTGTGCTGCTTCAGTTAACATGCTTTTGCTTTAAGGTGACAGGGGGAGTGACTCATGCTTTCCATTGCAGAGTTCATCATGTTGAATTACAGCACCAAATAGCCTGTATTTGCTTGCAGCATTGATTTGTGATACACTGTTTTCTCAAATGTTGTTCCCAAATGGGTTTCTGGCAAACCCTACGGCCATGAGAAATGACCTAGGATGATTATAGGAAATTATAGATGCCCATCCAACCCTTAGGGAAAAGGAACAATACATATTCATGGAAAACACAATGTGCTCAATTGATTTTGGAATCAGTTTAGATTTTATTCATATATTTTCTTACCACTGATACATTTTCATTTAAGTCAAGGTAAGATGCTACCTGAATGTTTTCTGTTGTATGGATATGACAAATGTATTCTCCTGAAAGATTCAGAAGATATTCACTGTTCAAAACATTTTAGGAACACAAAAATCCCACATCTTGTCTCAAAATCTTTATGTACATTGTGTAATTAGTTAAGAACAAAATGACATAACACCAGTTAATATAAACTCAATTCACCAATTGTTTGAGGTTCAAATTTACGTAAATAATTGAAATCCCAGGCTGTTCCAACTTGCTGGAATGAGACGGCAGATCGAGTCCTGGGGGATCTCCTCCCAGATATGGATCAGGGCATCAGTAAGCTCCTGGACAGTCTGTGGCGCTCTCAATTGGATTTAGGTTGAATGCCCATCGATCTGCACAGTGCTGGGCTGTGAGCACAGGTCCCACTAGAGCGCGTTGGGCCACAATGCCACCCTCATGAATTATTTTTGGACCGAAACATGTAAACCAGTAGCTTGCTGGATGTCAATTTGTAGGAGCAGATAAGGGTCCTGCTGCTGGGATGATGCCCTTCTCTGGCCCATTCCAGCTCTCCTTGTGTCACGTCGCTTGGTATCTCCTCCATGCTCTTAAGAATGTACATAGAGACACAGCAAACCTGGCGGAGCTGGACTGCCTGCGCAACCTGACTGGGATGCGGGTACCGCCTCGTGCTACCAATAGTGACAAGGACACTAGCAAAATACTAATCTAAAGAAGACCCAGTCAGGAAGGATAAGGAGAGAGGGATTGTCTCTGGCCACTATTTTTTCAATAAGCTTCATGAAGTAGTTCCCTGAAATGGATTTTGATTAACAGGTGTGCCTTGATAAGAGTTAATTTGAAAGTGGCTAAACAGATGCTACTGGAGTTGCCGTCTGGTGTTTGCCAAACATCACTTAAAGAGAGCATGAGGACAACAATGCTCTGGTCTGATCACGATTTGCTATTAGCCCAAGATCGGTTGGACTAAACTACTGGGAAGGATACTTAGGGGTGCCAATTGGCCAACCTAATCAGATTTCCATATTCAATCAAAAAATGTAATTTCAGATGGTGTAGCATATTTATTTGTAAAGCTAGGTGTCAATGCAATTTGTTAATTGAAGGAAGCATGAAAAAAAATTAAGCATTTCTAAAGAAAACGTAACTACATGCTGGATTTGGTTACTGAATGAAGAGTGATACAGTGGCCAGAATATTAAAACATGACCTTCAGCTTAGCTCATCTATCTGGTGTTCTAGGCAGGTGGCATTACAACTCTGAAATCCTAAATGAGAGTTTTTATTGACCTGGATTGTGTGGCTGCTAGTGCTTGGTAATCCAGCAGAATAGTTAGTACTATTGCACTGACATCAATTAGTGGTTGTTGTATGCCATTTGTTTTGGCTGTGTGAATATTTGAAAAGCACTAGTTTGACAGGCTCTGCAGCACTCTGGGCTGTGATTTGGGACTATAAAGCTAGATGTCTTCAGCTGGCATTTATAATTAGAGATTTGATAGAAGATGCGGCTGAATGTGCTTTTGAAGTAAAGAAATGCAAGCCCTTCTTTATTTTATTGCATTGTGTTTCCTTCTCTGCGCATTCTTTATGCTTCATCTCATTCCTTCACAATTTTTTTTATGGACATACTGTATCACCACTGCCACCTAATGTGCAGTGCCTAAATGTGCACACTGTCTTGGGAGTTCAACGTTGGAAAGTGTTTCAAAACACAACGTTTCAAGACACAACAGCAAAACAGTACTATGCTTTCTTGTACATTCTCAGCAATGCAGAAATAAAAGCCAAAAATACAAGAAAAAAAACATAACATAAACAAGACACAAGAACCCTATACAGATCATTGAAAGTATCATATTCAGTGGAGGAGTACTGGAGTGGTTGAGGTTGCTATACATACAAATGAGGCATGTGTCATATATGCAGTGCTAGGCACATGAACATTTAACTAAGGCCATTTATTATAGGTAGTATTTTAATTAAAAATAATATATATATGTATATATATACAGTGGGAGAACAAGTATTTGATACATTGCCGATTTTGCAGGTTTTCCTACTTACAAAGCATGTAGAGGTCTGTCATTTTTATCATAGGTACACTTCAACTGTGAGAGACGACAAAAAAACAAACAAAAAAAATCCAGAAAATCCCATTGTATGATTTTTGGGTAATTAATTACCATTTTATGCATGACATAAGTATTTGATCACCTACTGTCACGGTTTTGTAGTGGGGTGGAACCAAACGCAGACATTTTTATAAAGAAAAGGTGAATTTAATTCAAAGACAAAGACTACACGAACTGTAAACGTAAAAAGTAAAGTGCTGTATAAAAACACAGCAAACCGAACTAAAACTAAATACAAAGAACGTGCAGCGTATCCACATGAGAATGAATTAAAACAGAGACAAACCGTGAACGTTGTTGAGACAAACAGAACAAACAATAAACCACACCGGGTGTGGTGAAAATTGAACCTAAGTAGGCTCCCCAATCTGGGGGCAGGACACGGGAGACTGACCCTGGGGGCAGGACACGGGAGACTGGCCCTGGGGGCAGGACACGGGAGACTGGCCCTGGGGGCAGGACACGGGAGACTGGCCCTGGGGGCAGGACACGGGAGACTGGCCCTGGGGGCAGGACACGGGAGACTGGCCCTGGGGGCAGGA